>OZ012739.1:173560872-173845247 GCA_963859935.3 Lathyrus sativus
GGACATGTTTTGCTAAAAAAGGAAAACGTTTTAAAAACCTTCCATCTGCTTTAAAGAAGAAGATTAATATATAAGAAGAAGAACGGTGGTATCCGAAAAAAAAAACCCAATCACAAAAAGCCTTCCGAAAATCACAGAACTTTCACGGATCCGAAATCATCCGAAAGTCATCTGAAAATTCCAAAGTCACCCACAAATCTCAATCCACTAACGAACATCTCAACAACAGCCACAAACCACCATTGAGAATTATAGCAACCATACCCAGGTCGTCTCAAATCTGGAGCTCCTTGATATAGGAATCTCGACGGATCTGGAAACCACCAAGAGCTCAGAACAAGAAAAGTTCATCATCGCTCAAAGCAACCCTAATCCAATCTCTTAAATTTTGTTTTATTTTTCTTTCACATTTTTTTTCAGAGAAGAAGAAAGCTACAGACATGCAAGAAAGAAGAGGTGAAGCGCATGGCTGAAAGAAGAAGAGCAAATTTGCAGCAAAAAAACTCCCCAAAAGAGGGACCGCGGCCGCCGTGAAGAATTGGGGTCAAAAATCCTATTTTCTTTCCCCTCTCCTTTTTATATTTAGGAGTCGGGTTGGGTCTGGGGCCTAACCACCCAGCCCGACCCATTTCTTTATTTACTTATTTTATTTTTTCTTATTACTTATTGTTGTAATCAATTATTATTAATAATAATCTAACACCACTAACACCAACGCTAACCACTAACTTAATAATTTAAAAATATGAAAAATAATTTTAATAATTAATTAATATGAAAAAAACTAACGAATAACTCAAATACTAACATATCTGAAAAAATAATTTAGTATATCAAAAAAAAGAAAAATAAACAATTTCTAACTGAAAAAGTATTTAAAATAAGAATATTTTATTAATAATTAAAAAAAAAAACGAATTTTATAATAAGAGATTTTAATTTTAGATTTTTTAGGCTTTATAATAAAAATGAAAATCTGAAAAGTATAAATTTGAATATGATTAAAATTAATATGCAACAATTTTAGAGTCTAATATTAGTTTAATTTCTCCTAATAAAAAAACATTAATAATAATAGTACACTTAGTTTTTAATTTTCCTCTTTTAATAAACAATAGTAATAAAAAATAAAAAATGTAGTCGATAAAAAAATTTCAAAATCTTTCTAACTCCAATTTTAGAGTTTAGCTCTCGTTATAAAAATAATTTTTTTTCAAATTTAAGAATAATAGTCTTAATTTTAACACTTTATTTAATTATTTTTTTAATTTAACATTAGCTTAATTTCTTAAAATATATATATATATATATATATATATATATATATTATATATATATATATATATTATATATATATATATATATATATATATATATATATATATATATATATATATATATTATATATATATATATATATATATATATATATATATATATATATATATATATATATATATATATATATATATATATATATATATATATTATATATATATATATATATATATATTATATATATATATATATATATATATATATATATATATATATATATATATATATATATATATATATATATATATATATATATATATATATATATATATATATATATATATATATATATATATATATATATATATATATATATATATATATACTGAATTTTATTTAGTTTTTTAAAATAATTTTTTTAGTTTTATAATTTAAAAAAAAGGGGGGTTCAGTTTAGTAATAATAATATAAACCAATAAATATATATAATAAAAACCCAAGAGAAAATTTATTTCAAATTTCTAGTTATTTTTTTTACTCAATTAAATTAGAGCTTTTAATTAACCTTTCTTCTTTAAAAAAAATGTAATAATAATAATAACTTTTTAATTCAAGATTAACCATTAATTTGATACTTTATCTGACAAAAAGATTCTAAATTACATAACTCACAAAAAGTCATAAGAATAAATAAACTCTGTTAATTTGCAAATTAATTTAATTTCTAAGCATATGTTCAACTTAGCCGCAAAATCCTCAAAAATGCAAACAAAAAATAATTAACCATAATTTCTAATTTCTCAAACTCAAAACAATTCATCCATATCTCATCACTTGTATCATTGCTATTATCCATTGCGTTTAATTTTACCGCTAATTCCACTCCGAAGAAAAGGTTACGCTAATCTGACCATCGAGTCAATACCTCACCTTTACCCCATCCTAGCCTTAGGATCCGAGTCGCCGTACTCATGTGTCCCGCCGTGGACATATCTTTAACCTTTTATCCTAGCCTTAGGATTAGGAGTCGCCGTACTCCATATAAGTTTCCCGCCGAGGAATACTTATCTTACACCCTTTTAATTCGAGCTTCAGCGTAGAAATAGGAGTCGTTGTACTCCAAAGTAAGCGCTTCCCTATGAACGTTAACCTCCCCCTGGAACCTTGACCATAGTCAAGAAGTTCTTCATCTCCCTCTGTGAGGGGAACTACGATTACTCTGATTCCATCCCCTACATCGGATACGTAGGCACAAGATGCGAGTCTTGACGATTATACTTAGGACTAACCCTTTAGGTCCTTCTCTTCATCTTAACCTTTAGCATACCCTTAAACAGATAACTATAGCAATAGCACATATAAAACAAGAGGTTCCTGTAGAGTACTACAGAAGTTTAGGATGCTAATACCTTCCCTAAACTTAACCAACCCCCGAACCCTAGATCTTTCCCCGTATTGTGTTTACGATGCAAAATAGGTTTTCCTCTTTCTTTAACCTTTCCTTCGGATAAATCAAAGACCGATTGTAAATGAATTAAGATTCAAGTTAATTAATAGATTGACATCCAAATTTCACCGCAACACATGGTCATCGCAACCAAGACTTAGGATTTGGGAGTCAGTTATGCAAGGGGAAGGTATTAGCACCCCTCGCATCCATCGTACTCGATGGGTACCTTCTAGGTTGTTTCGCTTGAGTGGGTGTTTTTAATCTAAAAGTTTGCTTGTTTTTTAAAAAGAAAGAAGGGTTGGTTTTTTATTTTAGTGCTCGTCAAGGATTGCGGCCCTTGTGCCTACGTATCCTCACTTAAAAAAAGTGAAGAATCAGAGCTCCGTAGTTCAGAGGCTTGTGAAATGGTTGTTTGTTGGTTGTTTTTGTACCTTGAAAAAGGGTTTTCGGATTGATGCCCTAAAGTGAAAAGAAGTTTGATGAGTTGATGTTATTTTTAGGTTTTTTAAGAGAAATTGTTCTCGATTAGGATTACACAAAAGACTTTAGATAGAGATGAATGTTTCGAATAATCAAGTCGAGCGCCTTGTATTCAAAACATTCGGAACAAGTGTAGGAGGGTTCCATTCTCATTCCTTCTCCACCACCTTAAAGTCCATGGTGTATAACCCTAATCACATATTTATTGTATTTTTGGATTTTTATGAGAAAAAGCACCTCTTGGTGTTGGATCAAGGGTTTTATCATTGGTAAAAATATTTGAAGTGACGCGAACATGGTTGATGGTGATGCACAAGGCAATCGTCTTACAAGGTTGAAAATGGCTCGGTAAACCCTAAAACGAATCGCAATTTCCTCCTAATGTAAAGTGTTTCTAAAATAATAATTTTAGAATTCTTTGAGAATTATGTGAAAATACACATTAATATGAGAATTTAGAAAAAATAATCACCCAAAAAAGATTTAAGATGAAAGAGTTATGGATTTTTGAATTTTAATGACAATTAAAATAAAATCAACTAAATCCATTTATTGAAAAATAAGAAATGCCTCCCCCAAGGCTTGAACCCAAGACCTTGGGGTCATAGGCTTAAAACTTTTCCAACCCAGACATTTCACGCGTGTGATATATAATGGAAAGGAAAGAAAAAAAAATCAAAACTATGAAAAATCATAAAAACGCCCAAAAAATTGTCCTCACTGAGGATCGAACCAAGGATCAATGGCATGGCAAGTTCTTATGGGCGAGGCATTAACCACTTGGGTGGCGATACATCCATTGTATCAAGCCACCAGTTGCATATATACCAAAGCATGCGTGATTCTGGGCCAGGTTGTTGTAGACTCCTCACAGCAAGCTAGCAACAAAAAGCAAGAGATCCTTCCTTATATGCAAGCTTTGAGATTGTTACATATTCTTGAAAAAAAGGCAACTTTGTGGACAGTTGGAGCAATTGTACTTTCAGCTGTGATTTGAGATTATGAACAGCTAGTACATCATAAATATGAGGTGTTTTGAGTGTTAAAGTAGTGGAAATGGACCTAGGTAGAGATTTGGTCCATAATATGCATAAAAGTCAAACTATGGTGGTATGAAGGTTGGCTTTTTGATTCAAGGTTTTTTTGGTGAAAGTGATGATGGGAACAACTTCAATTGGACATTTTAAGGGTGTGTATATGGTCTTTGAAGTGTTTTTGGATTAGGAACAAGAACTAGTGTGAAAAATGCAAAGTGGTAAAAATGGTGGTTTTGTGAGATTTCTTCACTTTCAAGCAAAGGGAGAAAGAAAGAGAGCTATGTATTTGTGATGTTTCTGATAGATCTGGTGTGGTTTGAACAGTGGGATGAAGTCTCTATTTATAGGCCAAGAGAGGTCTTGGGGCAGATTTGAAGTCTTGGTCTTGGAGGGAGATTTTTGGAAGAAAATCCATCCAAGATTTGGTACAGCTGCACACATCAGCTCCTTGGCTCAATGCAGGGAAAAACTCAAGTGGAATGAAAAACATGGAGATGACTGAAGTGAGGCTATTTTGTAGGGATCTGCAACTGCAAGTTACCATTGAAAAGTTTCTCTTTCCTCGTTTTTCTTGAATATAATAATGTCAACTTGCTTGCCAACTTGCAAAGCTCTCAAAACCTCATGCTTTATGCATTTTCTAACCATGATCCTTCCTAAATATAAGATAAAGACATGATCCAATGGTTGAGAGTGATTCAAGTGGCTGAAAAGTGAATTTGTGGAAAAGTTGAAATGGTGCATTCAAGTGTTGAAACCCCAACTTGTTAGATTCATAACTCTCAACTCATAAGGGCTATGGAGGAGTTCTAGTACTTTTTAGAAAGCCCTCATGGATCTCTAAAACTTTCATGTTTTCATGATCTTCATATTCCAAGTGGAACTAGGTCAAAAATCCCCTCAAAGTTGGTTGAAAACATGATTTGCAAGACCAGAATCTTAGAATTTTTCTAATTGTTTTCTCCCTCTTGTGATGAATTTCATCATAACTCCAAATCTATGCATTTTTTGAACATGTACCAGTGTGAGACTTTTGTATGACTTGCCAAGACCTTTCCAACAAGCTTTGAACCACCGTTCACCTCAACTGGATGTGTGGTTAGGAAGTTATGGTCTTGCCTCTTTCAAAACCCTAATTCCCGACTTTTTCGATTACTTCTCAATCCTTGATCTAATGGTCATGAAACTTCATGAACAGGTGTAATATATTATTAGGAACATTGTTTTTTCACACCTTGAGGTCAAATTCCTTATGGTTGAAGAGTTGACTTTTTGGTCAACGAAACGATCGATCGATAACTATCGGATCGACTGTTGTTGTTCTGGGTCTCTTGAGGTCTTGAAACTTCTTGAACGGACTTCATTAAGCCATATGAGCTTCATGGACCATGATTCCATCATTGGAACACCTTTTTAATCAAAATTCAAACTACAGTTGACTTTTCCTAATCAGAAACCCTAATCGGGGATCCTGAACTGCACTGTTCTTGATCTTTGGGTGACCACCTCAAATTGGATTCATACTTGACCCAATGTAGTATCTTTGATGATGTATATTTTCCTCCATGTAGTCCAATGATAGGCAAATTATCTTATTTGGAATGGAAAACAAAGAACCGACCCAATCTTTACCTTGTGAACCCGCCTGCTCGATATGCAATAAAACGATGTATGATATGACGAATGTAGGGTATAAAAGGCTAAAGGTGAAAATGAAGGTGTGACACCCTCCTCGTCAAAGTATTGCAAATTAAGTTTCTATATACACTCTCTTGCGTCTATATTTACTCTAACCTTCTCAAATCGCAGGGTCAACTCTAGTGCCTATACTCAGACCTCCGATACAACCATTACTCTCACGAACTAAAACATTGCTTGATTTCTAGCTAATATAGGCTAATCTTGTAGTACAAGGTGTTAATAATTTGCTGAATCGTATGTACAACATTGTTCGATAATAAAACTAAAAAGTGATAGAAGAAAGATTACTTCTCTTAGAATAAAGCGTGCACAATGTACCTTTAAGGGGAAACACTGCACAAGAAGCCATTCCAAAAAGAATCCAAAATTTCATTCCCAAGTCGACCATATCACACAGAGACGAAGCTGTAAAGTCACAAAATCACCATAAAAGCAACAAGCTTCAAAATCATCCTTAAAGCCCCGAGGGAGATTGAGGTATCCATGTGCCTCTTCAGGAGCAGGTGGAAAAAGCCACAAGAAAATAATACACAAAGACATCCCTTTTGCATATGCGTCCTAGTGTTAGCTCACAAATTCGACGCACATATTAAATTAAAATATTTGGATGAAATATTAAACTTTTGAAGAAGTATGAGAAACCTTCGAGTGAAGAGACTTTCAAATTGGCTGAGTGATTTAAGTATTTGGGACTTAGAAAATATTTCCAAATGTTAAAGATGCCACATTCGACTGAGGCTGCTAGCCAAGTATTGGTGGAATTTTGAAATTCAAATAAAGGGGGGGGGGGGGGGGGGAGTAGTTATGCTTTCTCATGACTAAGCAAGACAAGTGGCGTACATCCAGCAAGGGACTACATGCGACGTGACACTTGTCATGGACTGGTCATTTTAGAAGGTTAATAGCAGTTAATTTTACTATTATAAATAAGGGTCCTAGTAATAGAATTCGGCGTGTTGTAATTTACTATTGTACAATTTACTTCCAAAATTACTCAAAGTATCCAAGTGTAGAGAAACGAGTTCTAAGGAGAATGTATGTCTTGTAAACACACCGTCTTTATGTTGTAATGAAACTTAGTTTATTTTGCCTAATTTTAAAGAGTTTATCTTTACTTCCTTGCAATTTACCTTTTTTCTACTTTACTTTGTTTAAATGCTATAAAGGTTTTTTCACTTTGTTTTCTACAAATTCACGTCTTTTCCTTTCAGTCGAATCTTACCCTTACATTAACTTTTCTTCAAAAACACTGTCGAAGTATTTAGTTTTAAGTAATTTCCTTTCAAATAGAATTTAGCATATGTTCTAGGATCAATCTGATCGATCCTGTGAGTCACCAAAGTTAGATTTGGAAGATCAGCGGTTGTTTTCCAATTTTCAAGGGAAACAAATTGGCACGCCCAGTGGGACAGTGCTAAAAATTCTTCGAATTTTTGTAAGAGTTTGCGAAAAATACAGTTGTTATTGTCTTTAATAAAACTTCGTTGTGTGTTATTAAGAAGTGGTAAGATAACCGCTATAAACAAAGAAAGACTAAAGAAAAGTTATACTAGGGAAATGGCGACAAATGTTAATCAGCCAAATAACCTAAACCTTCAAGGAGATGGCTCTAATCTCCAGCTTAGTAATACCAATCCTCGAGATGTGTCTAGGAGTGATGTGGTTCCACCCTCAGTACCATCGATAGGGGAGCAGATATCACCTCCTGTTAGGCCTGAACCAGTGCCATTAGTATTGGTATCAAGGTCGACAAGTATAAGGTCCTACACCCAACCAGTGTTAGAGTACGTTGGGCCTCAAGTGTCGAATCCCCAAACTCCGCCAGGAGGGACTTCGACGTCTAGACATTTTTTCCCTCCAGGGTTTTCACAACCATTACCAAGAAACCCATCATATGGAATGCCAACCATAATAATGCAAAACCTACAGAATGCTCCCCCAATATTCTCATAAAATGTGATAGCTTCACCATTACAAGGATCAGGATTTGGGGTTAATGCTGGTCGAAACAACCAAAGTATAGGTGTGGGGTATTCCACTCAAGGACCCAATCTTACCAATACTTTGATAGCTTGTTTGAGGCAGCATATGGATGAGAGCAACTTACAAATGGTTCAAACCTTATCCCAAACTATGGGAGAAAATTTTCAACCTCTAATGCAAAATACTACTTAGACTAACCAACAATTAGCAGTGCAATTGGCATGGCTGGCATAATTTATGGGTGTGCCAGCCACTGTCAGGAACATAGCTATTATGGAGAACATTCCACGACAGGACTTAGGGAACCTCCCTGAGGCCAATCTAGAAAATCAAAGGAGGGTCGAAATCCCTAGACTCGAACCTTCAGAGTCGAACCACAAAGGGTCCAGGTACCAATTTCGGTAGATAGAGACCTAGAAGTAATTATGATGAATTGAAAGCAAGATGCAGACAACGTCATACAACAGGTTCGACATAACAACATGGCTGTTGATAACAACCTAGCATCCATGGTCGAAAGAATAATGGCTCGAAATGGGATAAATTCCGGTTTCACTAGGCCAAATTATACATCACCAATAGTAGATTATATTCTCCAGTCAGAATTACCTCCTAGGATGAAGGTGCCAAAGTTTACCAAGTTTTTAGGAGATACGACAGAATCTACTGTCGAACACGTTGCCTGATATATGATCGAAGCCGGAGAGGTTGCAAATGATGAAAGCCTTAGGATAAAATACTTTCCAAGCTCTCTCTCTAAAAATGCTTTCACTTGGTTTACAACCTTACCCCCTAACTTAGTGTGTAATTAGACCTAGTTGGAATGTTTATTTCATGAACAGTTCTATATGAGGCAAACTAAGATTAGTTTAAAGGAATTGGCTAGTATAAAACGAAAGTTTTTTGAGCCAATAGAAGATTACCTAAATAGGTTTTGACTGCTTAAAGCTAGGTGTTTTACTCAAGTAACTGAACACGAGTTAATCGAAATGGCCGCTGGTGGCCTCGATTACTCTATTAGGAAGAAACTAGATACCTAATATCTGAGAGATATGGCTCAACTAGCTGATAGGGTTCGACAACTAGAGCGTCTTAAAGTCGAAAAGGAAAAAATCAATAAAAGTAAGAAGGTAGCATACATCAAATATAATAAAAATACCGAAGGTATACATGATGAGTCATTATAGTTCGAAGAAAATGAAATAGATGTTGCTGAATTAAAACAGGGTCCTTCTTACGCTTGTAAAGTATTAGCTCCCCCAAATGGAAAAAGTTTTGTCGATTCTGAAAAGAATGACAAGTTCCCAAAGAAAATGTATACATTCGATATCACTAAATGTGACGAAATTTTTGATTTGTTAGTTAAGGATGGATGGGCAAATGATAGTGCCCGTTGGCGCTAAAATGCCACCTTTAGAACAGAGAAAAAAGAGAGGGTTTTGCAAATACCATAATTTTTTGGGTCAGAAAACGTCTCAATGTTTCCTTTTCAGGGATTTGGTACCAAATGCTATCCAAGAGGGAAGATTGAAGTTTAGAGAGAAAAGCAATAGGCAGATGAAAATTGACACTGATCCGCTATAAGTGGTGGATGCCCACTATACTGAGCCTACAGAGGCACATATGGTTGAAGTTGCTGATGGCTTCGATCTTTCGATTAACATGGTGGAAATCACTGAGGATTTCACCAATGAAACAGTGCTGGCCAAGGTCATTATAAGCCTTGAGCATGATGCCCCAAAAACACTCATGAATGAGGCTGCTGAAGGCCTTGACAAGATCGTTGGTGATTCAAGTGAGGGGGACACTAAAGGCTCCAGCCTAATGTTGGTGACCAAAGAAATTGCAGATGGTTTTATTAGGATGGATAAGGTTGTTGAAGGCCTTGAGTCGGACCTCCGCGGACTGAACCTAAGTAATGACGTCGACATGGATGTGAATATGGTTGAAATAACCCAACACGAGACCATGGAAAACGACGAATTAAGTTTCTAAGAGGAACACAACAAAATGGCCTATCCAAGACACGAGGAGACCATCGTCGAATTCCTCCATCGTTGCCAAAAGAAAGTGCGATCTTCGATCAGAAGGCTGCCCAAAAGCTCGAGGGGATGTAGAAGACGAACTGAAATGGGAGAGGCCTAACTTTATCCCTCGAAGCAGTGATCCAAGAAAGTCTGAGCATAACACTAGAGCGCCCAGGGCAAGGCCTGCTACCTTTAAGCCATTTGTCGAGATTTCTAACGGCAAGTGGGTCATACCTAATGAGGACAGACAAAAAGGACAACAAAAATGGAAGAATTTCAAAGTTAATCGAGGTTCATCTATCACCTATCGAAAGGAGTTTCAATCCTCTAAAATTGCATATATCTCTAAGAATTACAAACGGAAAAACCCGATGTCACGATCTCAGTGGAGAAGGAAACAAAGAAGAAGGAAGGCCCTTAGAGAGGCCTCGTCGAAAAATCAGGGGGAATCCAACACTAATGCCCCTGCTGAAAACAAAGGGGGTCAACTTAAAATTACTGAGAAAATGCCTGTGGGACGAAAATTGTTCCCTTCTCAAGAGGTCAAACATAAAAGGACGGTCGAAGATGACAAAGAGATGACCAATAACTTCGATTCTGACTCTGACGCCTCTTTAGACACCCTGGTAAATATGGTATCTATAATGCCCATGGATTTTGACAGAATCACAGAGGTCGAGAATCTGGATGCCTATACTGAGGCAGAAATGGTGGCACACAAACTTGTGTGCTACTACGTCATGAACAATGATTGCGTAGAGAAGCATAATGCCTTCTTCAAGCGACCTACAGAGGCAATGAAAAATCACTTGAAACCCCTTTACATCACCGGAAAAGTAGAGGATGTTGTAGTAAATAAGATTCTGGTGGATTGTGGTGCAACGATAAACCTGATGCCACACTTCTTACTGAATAAAATTGGCAAATCTAACACCGACACCAAGCCTGTCAAACTACAAAGGGAAGGTTGGTTCAACAATGAGGGTAATACAGGTGGATCTGACAGTTGGAACTATTACAAGGCCCACCGTCTTCATGGTGGTGGAAACAAAGGCTAATTATAATCTGCTTTTGGGACAAGAATGGATACATGGTATTGGTGCGGTGCCATCTTCAATGCATCAGTGAATCACTATTTGAAGGCCAGATGGCATAGTGGAGAACATTGAAGCTGACCAAGGGTACTTCAGAGCACCTATCAATCATGTCGATCAAAGACAATTCGACAAACATTGCCCCATGCGCCCTAGCGAATTTTGAATTTGTCCCAGATGACGAGACATTCTGTTCATTATATTTACACCCCGTTGACGGTTTCCGGTGGGATAAGGAAGTGCTAGGAGAGAGACTTCTCTACCTTGGCAATCCTGCAGTAAACCCCACAGAATAGGGAAGCAAATTCAGTGAGAATGACTGAGTTCGAAACACTGAAATTTTTTTTGGCCTACGTGGCTGAAACCCAACTTTAGGCGGCTTTAGAAGCTGCTAGCGAACAAATGGCTGACGAAGCCAAGTTAGATTTTTATCAAGAAGGTCCTGCTAAGGACTTCGACCCAAAACCACCTGACAAGGTTCAGGATGGAGAGCAAAGCCAGAGGCTTGATGCCATCTATGATGAAGAGCCTCTAGGATTCGAAAAGGATCCACTAGCAAATGATATCAAGATGCTAGCGCAGGACCCATTGGAAGAGGTCGATCTAGGAGAAGGGGTGATTAAAAGGCCAACTTATGTGAGTATAAAGATTGTTTCGCCTGGGTTTATGATGATATTCCTGGTTTGAAGAGAGAGTTGGTTGAACACAAGCTGCCAATCAAGCTTGGGAAGAAGCCAGTCAAACAAAACCCGAGATGTTTCACCCCAGGAATTCTCTCAAAAATAAAAGAAGAAGTCAATAGACTCCTTCGATGCAAGTTCATCCGTACTGCCAGGTATGTCGAATAGTTGGCCAACATTGTCCCTGTTATTAAAAAAGAATGGGTCCTTAAGAGTTTGCATAGACTTTAGAGATCTAAATTCAACTACTAAGGATGAATATTTTATGCATGTGGAAGAGATGCTAGTCGATTCCGCCGCAGGACATGAGTACCTTAGCATGTTGGATGGATACTCTGGTTATAATCAAATTTTCATTGCTGATGATGATGTCCCTAAAACAGCTTTTCGATGTCCTGGAGCATTAGGCACCTACTGTCACACCCTCATTTTCACCCTAGCCTTTCATATCCTACAATCATCATATCATACATTGTTGGTGCATGGATTGGTTCGATGTTCTTTTGTCTGGTTCAAATAAGAGAAGTTGATCTAATCGGGGTCAATAAAGAAAGAATGTTGTGCGCTCTTGCCGGTTATGTCTATCATGGGCTGCATTGAAGAAAGGTTCATCATCTAAGGTTTGATTCAAGTTGGAAAGTCAACTCATGTAGATTTATTCAAGGAAAAGTTACTTGAAAAATATTAGGATATTCAAGATCAATATTCCTAATGAACATGAAGTGCAAGGCCTAACTCAAGATTTCTTCATCCAACTTTGTTCCAAATTGTATGTTCAAGTGGAATTCAAATTTACAAGACATGAGTCAAGACCACAAGTTCATAATTCAAGACTTCATCCATTTCAAATTCAATGGCATAAGGGAGACCCATCATTCCAAATTCAAGATTCATGAATTCAAGATTAGATTCAAGAATATTACAAAGGGAAATTCCATGACATTGCAAGAATGTCACATTTGTTACAAAGTTTCCAACTCTAAGTAATGATTAGAAATTTAAGTTACTTCTAATCTTAATTCAAGTTTCTAATCAGTTTCATGCTATGGTATCCTTCATGCCCCAACAAGTTTACATGTTCCACATTATGCTCACAAAAATCCAAGGAAAATAATCAAGGTTAATTCAACATTAGAACCTTTCAAAAGCAAGACCATTTATGCTTATTCATGGGCAACTTCAAATTAATCCAAAATAGCCCCATGACCAACTAACTCACAACTAAACAAACCATGTCACAAACTTAAGAGACTAGTTAATGTTGGTTCACATACATACCAAAATTCAGATTTTCAAAATTTTGTCAAGGGGAGAAGCATGGACCATAAGGACAACCCAAGAACAAGTGGATAAAGGAGAGCAATGTAAAAGGGCAGCAGAAAATTGGGCCTAGGCAAAGTGCAGCAGCTAGTGTAGAAAAGCAACATTCATGAAAATGGAAAGAAAGAGAGTGGCATCAAGAAAGTGGTAATAGGTATTCCCCAATGAAGAAATCCGAAGTTTTAAAACAAGTGAAAACCCTAATGCTTTAAGCATAAAAGAGAGGTAGCAGCAACAAACAAAGAGAAGGAGGGGAGATTGAGAACAAAAGATAGGGAGAAAACCAGAAAAATAAGAGAGAAAAGTGACATCAAGAACAAGAGGGTTTTAGAAAGAAAAACAGAAAAAAAGAGGTAGAAACATAGAGTGTCAAAGAAGAAAATACATCCAGCTGATCGCGACTTTCTATGTCTAATACAACCTAACTGTAAGTGCACAGTCTACCGCGTAGTAATAAAAGATATCGATCCCATAAGGACTCGTAATCAAACTAGTGTTCACGGGAGTTACTATGTTTAGCTAGGTAGATAATGTTTAAGGGAATAATTGCTATTACTAAAGGGAACTAAAAACGTTACTTAAAGTATAATTTCGCGAATCGATATGCAATAATTATGTTCTTCGGGGATTTGACAGGTTACCGATATATAAAATATTTTCAGAATTTATTTAAGAAGAAAATAGTGATCTAAAGACCTTCGTCTCACGATGGTTGTTGACGCTAGTCGCAACTTTAAGGCGGAACGTATGCTGTCGCTATCCCGTTCGGGGTTAAAATCGCTTTTTGGAAATCCCTAAGTTCTAATCTATTTTAAAGTGCTTTCGCTGTTATTAAAACAAATGCCTAGTGTTTAGTATCTGGTCCTAGCCGCAGCTGTCGCTTGTTGGTTCGTACCTTAATTAATTTCCCACTGTCGCGTCAAAACTACTTTTAAATAAGTTCTCGCTGTCGCGACGAACGTTTATTCAGGAAATAAGTTTAAACACTCAGGCCATAAATAACTTTTGAAAAAGAAAGATTTTAACCGGTTATTATCAAATCCCGTTTGAATTATTATTACATACCGATTACTCTGGTTTAGCTAGACATGGATTTGGAACAGGTAAAGCGTAAATAAAAGCAGAAATTTAGAACATACATACTGCTGGGAATTAAAGTTACAATTAACGAAATAATAAAAAAAACCTGTAAAGTATCCAATTGGCTTTTGGCCAAATCCCAACGATGTCGGCAGGATTGTGTCTTCAAGCCAATAGAGCGTACAAAGGAATATTACAGTAATAGAATACAAGAAAAAGGAAAGGAAAACAAAAACAAGACTTAAACTAAATTTGCTCTGGAAAATATTTGGGCAGCACTTCGTTATCTGAATGCGGCCCCCTTTCTCAGCTCCCCTCCTTCTCCTTTTATAGAGGCGAAATACTAACGGTTATATTTTGCAGAAGGTGGACTTGGGGTCAGAGAAAATAGGAAGTAGTGGTCCATTATTTTAGGACTTGGAACTGGTTTTTGCACGTTTACTGAAGTTCTGCGTTTTTGCCTGCATGACGGTCGTCATGGTGTGTGACGGTCGTCGCCCGTGTGACGGTCGTCATGGATGTGTGACGGTCGTCACATCAGCAAAATACGCATCTGTTGTTTTTCATGTTGTTTTTCATGTTGTTTTCATCTGGTTTTCGTCCATATTTCATCTATAATTGATTCTTTTCTTCATATTGCTTTGTTTGGACATGATCTTCAAATACCTGCAAAATATCAGACAAATAACATGGAAAAACCCGAAATCGGATTGAAACCAGTCAAATATTTGTTGAATTATACGTCAATATATATATATACGATTTCACGTTATCAAACTCCCCTAAGCTTGAATCTTTTCTTGTCCTCAAGTAAAAAGTAGGAAGAATAAAAGTCGGCAAGCACGCAACAGCTTCCTCGTTCAGAAAGTTGGGAAAAACCGGGATTCTAAATAGGAACAAAACGAGTACGGTGACGACACTGGACTATAAGTCTTCGGAGGTCTCCTTTTTATGCAAGTCGGTCCCAATCATGCTACTGCAGCTTGGTATCGAGGTTCTCGCGTCACGTTTACCCTGTTTGTTCTAGCGCAATCACATTAAGCCCGTTGTCCATACACTTTCATGGCAAGTCAACCTGTTAGTGAATATGATCGCATTGCTGTTTTGATCTTTTCATTGCTCATAAGCTTATACTATTGATTTTTCAATGAGTTTTTGTACCGTTGGGCTAAATGCTCGGGTGAGGAGCACCTAACTTAGAGGGAACATGTCTCTATACTCGGGCTATATAGCTTTCTTTTCATGATTTTTCATTCTTTTAGAGATCATACACTTATTTGCATTGGTTGCTCACTTAGAAGTGTTTAGGATGGTGCTGACTGCTTGTATAAACTACTTGGGGCTGCGTTTGTGTAGAAACTTGAAACTTTGGTACAAGTAGATAGTGAAACCGACTCGCATAAACCGGAGGTCTAAGGTGTCAGGACGATACTGGTTTTGTTAGAATTTTCGTCTCGGAGTTTCAAAACTTGGTTCGAACTTTGGCACATTCTCGTGATGCTTTTTGAGGAACAACTGAAAAAATTTTGTTTATGTCGAATAAAGTGGGGAAATTTGCGTAACGGAAAAAGACATATAAATGAGCTTTTATTTGCTAAAATGGGAAAATGCTTGAATTGAAATTACTGAATTGAAAGTACAAGGGAACGGGAAATAAACGCTCCGCTCCCACACTATCTCAATCAGTGTCCCCACTGATTTGAAAGTATGCGAGATGGAAATACAGAGAAAATGAAAATACAGGAAAGGGAAAAATACAGGAAACAAATAAAGAAATAAAGAACTAGTCACAGCCTCTGCCTCGGTCACGTCCTCTGTCGCGACCTCTACCTCTGGCATGTTCGACTCGGGCCTCAAAGTTCAGAGCGCCAGTGTGATATACATAATCTCGGAGTCCTTCGAATTGCAAGGTAAGATTTTCCAGGTTCTCAGTGATGGCTTCCTGGCCAGTTTGGAGCTGTTGCATCGTGGTTCTCTGCCAAGCTTCGAATTGCTCTGCTCGCTGATTTTGTTGCTGCATCATGGCGAGTATCTGTGTTTGTTGGTCGAGGGATCGACGGAGGTCTTCTTCAGAGAAGTCGGGCTCTGGACGGTGGCGGCGACGACGGTAGGATGTGCCTTCAGAAGGAGGTGGTTGTGATGCCTCAGGTTGCTCAGATCTGTCCAACTCATCTTGCATTTCGTCAACAGAACCTTGGGTGTTGGTTTGAGTTGGGGCAGCAGTAGCAGCAGGGGCATTCGGGTCAAAAAGCCAGTTGGCACGATCCTGTGGGTGCATCCGGGTACGTGATGGCATGATGATGCTTCTGATGGTTTTGCCACGCACGACCGGATGGTACTTTCCATCGGACCTGGAGCGGATGAGGTGGGAAGCTCTGCAATGGTCGGTGTCGAGAAACACCGAAGGGATTGTATGGAGATTCTGGAGTTGGTTACCGAGGTTCAGGCCTAGTGCAATGGAGGTAACAATCCCGCCAAAGTAAAATGGCTTAGAGCCACAGTTGCAGTTGGCCTGAATGTGGGCCAGGAGGAACAGAGCGGCGTTGATGGGTTCGGAATTGAACACGCAGTGGAGAAAGAAAAGTTCTTTTGAGTTCACCTTGTGGTTGCTATCTCTTGCGAAGATGGTATTGCTCAGCACTCTGTGGAAATACCGGATGGTTAGGTTGTGGATGTGTGTTGCATGCAGAGAATCCCAGTCGTCGGCATCGATTCCGGTCAATTGGGACCAAAGCGCAAAAGCTTCATGTTGAAATTGTTCGGTAATGCAGCGGTGAGCATCTTCACCGCGAGGGAAATGTAGGATGTCGACAATCTGATTTTTATTCAATTGGTAGTTCGTGCCGAACATACGGAAGCAAGCGGCGCCAGAATGTTGGCTAAGGTCGCCGCTAGAGGTGAAGTAACTGAACGAACTGAGGAACTCAAGGGTGAGTTGTTCGTAAGTGGGCTGCGGATTTGTGCACAGATGCCAAATGCCGGATCTCTGTAGCATCCAGGTGACGCCGTTAAGGAGGCCGAGTTCCGTGAGAGATGGTATGTGCGGATAATGGGTCGGTTGTAGCGACCGTTTATGGAAGGCTACGTAGTTTGCTTTCTATTTCTCTCCGGAGTCGCCGTCGCTGAAAATGATATTGCTAAGGTCAGGGGTTTCATTGTTTCTTGCCATTTGCTAGATGATGCTGATGAAATGGGGGAAGAATGCGGTTTCTGCGGAGTGAGAAGCTGCACGAAATTGGTTAATGAAGATGAAATGGGAGTTGGGATTATATGTAGTAAGGAGGGAAAACGAAATTTTGAAATGGGGTTTGGATGTGTGGTGATGGGAAGTTGATAAAATGGGAGTGGGGGAAGAAACATAACCTCTGTTATAGCAGATATCAGATTCTTGACTCGTGACGGTCGTCACCCGTGTGACGGGCGTCATGGTTCTGTGACGGTCGTCACACCAGCAAATTCTGCAGAACGCAGAATTTTGCTACAGGGGTGCTTTTGACATGTTTTTAAGGCTTGTAATTGATACCGCAATGTAATAAATCAGTCAAGAAGCATATGATAACATAAAAAAACAGAATAAAGGAATAATGAATAAAATTGAAATAACATTTAATTGAAATGATTGTTTTTAATGTAATACATAAGTGAAATGAAACAATGCGGAAATAAAAATAATGGAAAGCGTACAGAAAAACAGGAAAAAATAAACTAAACTAAAGCGAAAATCTCAGTCCTTTTGTGCCTTCAATTCGTCAAACTTCCGGGCGTAGTAATCGAGCTGGTCACAAACTAAGTCCATGAAAACTGATAATTCAGCGTGGATGCTTGTTATTTCGTTTCTTGCGGTGGTCAGAGCTGCGTCGAAGGTGTCTAATCGGTGCAGAACAGTATCCATTTTGTCAGTGTTTTCTTCAGGAATGGGCTCAGGATAGGTGTTGTAATGTGGAGGGGTCTCAGGGTCTACCTCAACTTCGGATACAACATCCTCATAATACATATAATCATGTGCTTCAGAGATGTGATCACTGTCGTACATGTAATCCTGTGGTGTGGATTGAGGTGAAGGAGGTCCCATAGGCTCATCCAATTCATAAACCCAATTGTCCTTGTTATGGATACTTGTCATCTGATGATTTGGCAATGTGAATAGCTGGACAGGTTTTTCCTTGATAATGTACTCGTAAGGGCCAGGTCCCATGGTTCTTAAAATGCGTCTGTTAAAGCAAAACTGGATATTCATGGGTCGGATGGTGTCAAAACTAGTGCTTGCATTTAGGTGGAATCTAAGGCCAAGCTCGTGGGCAATCATTGTCACGAGGCCTCCTATTAGAATGGGTGATTGTGATTCCTGAGTGAGGCGTAGGAAGGATCTCATCATAAAAGGCACGACATTCACTAGACGGCCCTGAGAAGCACAAAACAAGATAAACAACTCTTCTTTAGATACTGTAGTAATGTTTTCTTCCTTTCCGAAAAGGGTGTGAGCTAGGATCTTATGAAAGTATCTGAAAGCGGGGTTATGAATCTCATCGTTATACATGCCATTTGGGTCAGGGTGATAGTCGCCTGTGATTTTACCCCAAAACTAGTTTAGTTCAAAATCAAGATCGTCATCTTCGGCACTAATGAACACATGAGGTCCGCTAGGAAATCCTAGGAGGTTAGCTAATGACATACGGCTATGGGTTTGGTCCATTCCAAACATCCTAAAGGTGATCAGCTCTGTGTTTGATCCAAAACCATAGTTGGGTAAGTACCTGAAGGAACTAAGGAATTCGTAGGTGAGGTCCTTATAGGTAGCAAAACGGGTTTTTAAGGAGGTGTTCTCCCAGCCTAATTGATTAAACAGGAATTGAATGCTATCAGTAATTCCTAGCTTCTCCATGGTAGACTTATCATAATACAGTGTTAAGGCTATGTCTCTCTCAGTTAATGCTTCAAATCTTGCCTTTTGAGCTAATCCTCGAAAATGAACCTTTGTGAAGTCGTACTCGGCCATACTCGCAGGTTAGTCGGAGAAAAACAGGAGGAAGGTATGAAGGCTTTTAAAATCCTGAAAAGTTTAAAACAGAAATTTTAAGTCAGAATTTTTAGAAACAAAAGGTAGTAGAAATAAAAACAAAGTTTAAATAAAAGAGAAAATAATGAAACAAAAAATAAAAAATAGTAGCAATTTAAGTTTAAAATTTTGTTAAAATTTCAAAGTAAGATTTCAAATAAAAATGAGAATGAAATACAGTAAAGAGGGAAATACGGGAAAACTGGGTTGCCTCCCATTAAGCGTTGTTTTTAACGTCAAAAGTCTGACGATAGCTTGGTGACAAGCTATTCAGGGGTTTGAGCAGGAAGCTCGAGCAATGTTATACTGCTGACTTGAGGGTTGTTTTCGTTCTTATTATAATGTTTTAAACGTTGCCCGTTTACGATAAACGGTGCATTTGTCTTATCGGTAATTTCAACAGCTCCACTTTGAAGTACTTTAGTCACTTCAAAAGGTCCAGACCACCTAGATTTTAGTTTACCTGGTAAAAGTTTCAATCTTGAATTAAATAGAAGTACGATGTCTCCCACACTGAATTGTTTCCGGACTGAACGTTTATCATGCCATTTCTTAGTTCGTTCTTTGTAGATACGTGCATTTTCGTAAGCGTCCAATCTAAGTTCTTCTAATTCGTGTAAGTTCAAGATTCGTTTCTCTCCTGCCTCAGTGTAGTTGAAATTAAGTGTCTTAATGGCCCAAAAGGCTTTATGCTCTAATTCTGCAGGGAGATGACAGGATTTACCGTAAACTAATTTGAAGGGTGTAATACCTATTGGTGTCTTAAAAGCGGTCCTATAAGCCCATAAAGCTTCATTCAGCTTTGATGACCAATCTTTCCTTGAGGTAGCGACAATCTTTTCCAATATTTGTTTTATTTCCCTGTTCGAGACCTCTACTTGTCCGCTAGTTTGCGGATGATATGGTGTAGCTACTCGGTGTCGGACTCCATATTTAGAAAGAAGTTTGTCAAAAATTCGCGATATGAAATGTGATCCGCCATCACTAATGACGAGTCTGGGTACACCGAATCTAGGAAAGATTGTGTTTTTGAAGAGTTTGATTACTACTCGTGCGTCATTTGTTGGAGCGGCAATGGCTTCTATCCTTTTAGACACATAGTCTACAACGACGAGTATGTAGTTATTACCAAAAGAAGACGGGAAGGGTCCCATGAAATCTATTCCCCATACGTCAAAGATTTCTACCTCTAAGATTCCTTTCTGAGGCATTTCATCGCGTCGTGAGATGTTGCCAGTTCGTTAGCATCGATCACATTTTAGCACAGCGATGTGAACGTCTTTCCAGAGGTTAGGCCAGAATAGGCCGGCTTGGAGAATCTTAGCGCACGTCTTGGATGTACTGGCATGACCACCATATGGTGCTGAATGGCATTGGGAAATGATGTTTTCTATTTCTTCCTCTGGGACACAACGACGGTATATGTTGTCGGCCCCTCTCTTGAAGAGTAGAGGTTCATCCCAATAATAGTGTTTCAGATCGTGGAAGAATTTCTTCTTTTGCTGATAAGTGAGATCTGGTGGAAGCACGCCTGCAGCTAGGTAATTAACGATGTCGGCATACCAAGGTAATGTGACTTGGGCATAGACGGCTTCTACGGCTTTTTCGAGTTCTGGATCTTCCGAGATAAAGTTAGGCATGTCACTTTCTAATTTGGCTATCAGATGTTCGTATGGAAAATCGTCATTTATCGGTACTGGTTCATGTTTAATGCCTTCTATTCGGGATAAGTGATCTGCAACTACGTTCTCGGTTCCTTTCTTATCTTTTATTTCTAAGTCAAACTCTTGTAATAATAGGATCCATCTCAATAATCTTGGTTTGGCATCCTTTTTGCTTATTAGGTACCTAATGGCAGCGTGGTCTGTGTATATGATAATTTTTGCTCCTACCAAGTAAGAACGGAATTTGTCAAGCGCAAATATAACAGCTAGAAGTTCCTTTTTTGTTGTGGCGTAGTTCATTTGGGCAGGATCTAAGGTTCTACTGGCGTAGTAGATGGCATGAAGCTTCTTGTCCTTCCTTTGTCCTAGAACTGCGCCTACAGCATAATCACTCGCATCGCACATGATTTTGAACGGTAGTCGCCAATCGGGTGGTTGCATAATTGGTGCGGTGATAAGGGTTGATTTTAATGTTTCGAATGCTTTTAGGTAGTCGTCGTCAAAGACGAACTCAACATCTTTCATCAACAGGCCGGTCAGAGGTTTTGTGATTTTTGAAAAATCTTTTACAAATCTGCGGTAGAAACCGGCATGTCCTAGAAAACTCCGTAGTTCGCGTACGGATTTTGGAGGTTGGAGGTCTTTTATAATTTCTATTTTAGCTTTGTCGACCTCAATCCCTTTATTAGATATGACATGTCCTAGAACTATTCCTTGTCGGACCATAAAATGACATTTTTCCCAATTTAGGATGAGGTTCACTTTTACACAATGTTCTAATACCATTTCTAAGTTTTGTAGGCATCCTTCAAAGCTTTGTCCACATACTGAGAAATCGTCCATAAATACTTCCATGATGTCGTCTATGAAATCTGCGAAGATTGCCATCATGCATCTTTGGAAGGTTGCTAGAGCATTACAAAGTCCGAACGGCATTCGACGGTAAGCAAAAGTACCATAAGGACATGTGAATGTAGTCTTTTCTTGGTCATCAGGATGAATGGGAATTTGGAAAAATCCCGAATAACCATCTAGATAGCAGAAATATGAATGTTTGGCTAATCTTTCCAACATTTGGTCTATGAAGGGCAAGGGGAAGTGATCTTTTCGTGTGGCTTTGTTAAGCTTTCTATAATCAATGCACATTCTGCTTCCAGTCACGACTCTTTTTGTTATTGATTCGCGTTTTTCGTTCTTAACTACTGTGACTCCTCCTTTCTTAGGTACGACATGAACTGGGCTGACCCATTCACTATCGGAGATTGGATAGATGATTCCTGCATCTAGCAATTTCTTTACTTCGTCTTTGACTACAGTGCTTAGGATGGGGTTCAGTCTCCTCTGATGTTCTCTAGAGGTTTTACAGTCTTCCTCTATTGTAATTCGATGCATACAGATCGAAGGGATTATACCTTTTAGATCGCTTATGTTATAGCCTAACGCGGTGGGGTACTTCTTTAGGACTTCTAATAGCTTTGCGGTTTCTAGTTGTCCTAAGTCGGCGTTGACTATCATTGGTCTTTTTAGTTCATCGTCTAGGAATTCATATCTAAGGTTTTTGGGTAGTGTTTTAAGTTCTAAAGATGGGTTCTTCGGACCTGGCATATGGTTTGGGGTTAGTGCTAAGCTTTTGCTTAGACTGTCGTCTTTATACGGTTTACGCCAACCATCGTCTTCAGAAATATCAGGTATTTGAATCTTTATTATTTCTGAATACGTGGTCTCTTCATTTTCAAGTTCTCTTATGCATTCGTCAATTACATCTACTAAATAGCAGGTATCGTCTATGGCTGGTGCTTGTAAGAACTTGGTGAGAATGAACTCTATCTTTTCTTCTCCTACTTTGAATGTTAGCCTTCCTTTCTTTACGTTTATAATAGCTCCGGCTGTAGCTAGGAACGATCTTCCTAGGATAATTGGAGTAACAGAGTCCTCTTTGATGTCCATGATTATGAAATCGGTTGGGATATAGAATTGTCCTATGCGTACTTGAACATTTTCCAGTATTCCGACGGGGTATTTGACTGATCGGTCAGCTAATTGAACGGACATTTTGGTTGGTCTTAGTTCTCCCATATTCAGCTTTTTGCATATAGATAAAGGCATAAAACTGATACTGGCTCCTAAATCGCACAGGGTTTTGTCTATTACGAATTTTCCAATGACACAGGGTATGGAGAAACTACCTGGGTCTTTTAATTTAGGAGGCATGTGGTTTTGAATGATTACGCTACACTCTGCAGTAAGTGTAACTGTTTCGTTATCCTCGATCTTTCTCTTATTTGACAGGATTTCTTTGAGAAATTTAGCATACGAGGGCATTTGAGTGATAGCTTCTGTAAAAGGAATAGTGATATTCAACTGTTTAAGGAGCTCTACAAATTTCTTAAACTGCCCTGTAGTTTTGGAGTTTATTAGTCTTTGAGGATAAGGAATCAGTGGTTTATATGGCGCTGGAGGTGCTTGAGTTTTTTCACTTGCGGTGTCCTCCTTCTCGTTGTCATCCTTCTTCTCTAACTCAGATTCCTTTTCTGCTTGTTCAGTTGGTTTTTGTTGCATGGCTGAGTTTTCGGTTCTCGGATCGATCGGTTCGTCCAATTCTTTTCCGCTTCTTAATATGAAGGCATTTGCTTGCCCTTTTGGATTTTGTTCGGGTTGTCCAGGAAATGTGCCAGCGGGTGCAGCAGCAGAGGCTTGTTATTGAGCCACTTGTGATATCTGTGTTTCGAGCATTTTGTTGTAGGTGGCTAAAGCGTCTACTTTTCTGGTCAGCTGTTTAATTTGCTCGCTAGTGTGTATGTTTTAATTTAGGAATTCTTTGTTTGTTTGAGCTTGAGTAGCTATGAATTTTTCCATCATCAACTCGATGTTTGATTTCCTAGGGGCAATCTGGGCAGCAGTTGGCTTCTGATATCCTGGCGGAGCAGCAGGCATCTGCAATTCATTATCGCTTTTGTAAGAAAAGTTTGGATGGTTTCGCCAACCTGGGTTGTAGGTATTCGCATAGGGGTTTCCTTGAGCGTAATTTACTTGGTCTGGTGGGATTCCGGCTAGCAATGGGCACTCGGGCGCATTATGAGTGGCGATTCCGCATAACTCACAGTTTGGAGTTACGGCAGCGACAGTTGCAGTGGGGTTAACGGTCAGAATGTCGATTTTCTGTGCTAGAGCATCTACTTTAGCGTTGAACTTTTCAAGGCTGCTGATCTCGTACATCCCACCTTTCGCTGCGGGTTTCTCTGCTGGAATGCGTTCACCTCCCCATTGGCAGTGGTTCTGAGACATGTTTTCGATTAGTTGATAGGCTTCGTCGTATGGCTTATCCATAAGTGCACCGCCTGCGGCGGCGTCTACCGTTAATCTGGTGTTGCATAAAAGCCCATTATAGAAAGTATGGATCGTCACCCAGTCTTCTAGACCATGGTGAGGACATGTTCTCATCATATCTTTGAATCATTCCCACGCTTCGTAGAGAGATTCAGTATCTTTTTGTCGAAATCCGTTGATTTGAGCTCTAAGCATAGCAGTTTTGCTTGGCGGAAAATATCTTGCTAAGAAAACGTTCTTCAACTGTTCCCATGTCGTAACGGAGTTGGATGGTAAGGATTGTAACCATGTCCAAGCTCTATCTCTAAGAGATAAAGGAAAAAGACGAAGTCTTATTGCGTCTGGAGTTACTCCATTTGCTTTCACTGTGTCTGTGTATTGTACAAACTTCGTTAAATGTTCGTTCGGATCATCAGTTGCATTTCCTGAGAATTGGTGTTGTTGTACAGCTGACAGCAATGAGGGTTTTAGCTCAAAATCGTTTCGAGTAATAGCTGGGGCAGCTATGCTACTTCTAGGCTCCATCTGAGAGGGTGTAGCGTATGCCTTCAGCGGTTTGTTTTGAGGTCCTTCAGCCATCTTTTCTTCTTTAACTGGAGGATGAGCTAGAAGATCAGGAATGTTGTGTCTTCATTGATATTCGACGATGCGCCTTCTTAGATGTAAGAAGCGCTCTAGTTCAGCGATTGTAGGTTGTAAGATTTCGCCTTGTGAGCGAGTACTTGGCATACAATCGAAGAACGAGTAGAGGGAGAGAGAATTGTTAACCTAGTCTATACGGCGTAACAGAAGGTTACACTATTGACTAAACGGGTCTCCGGCAACAGCGCCAAAAACTTGATCGCGACTTTCTATGTCTAATACAACCTAACTGCAAGTGCACAGTCTATCATGTAGTAATAAAAGATATCGATCCCACAAGGACTCGTAATCAAACTAGTGTTCACGGGAGTTACTATGTTTAGCTAGGTAGATAATGTTTAAGAGAATAATTGTTATTACTAAAGGGAACTAAAAACATTACTTAAAGTATAATTTCGCGAATCGATATGCAATAATTATGTTCTTCGGGGATTTGACAGGTTACCGGTATATAAAATATTTTCAGAATTTATTTAAGAAGAAAATAGTGATCTAAAGACCTTTGTCTCACGATGGTTGTTGACGCTAGTCGCAACTTTAAGGCGGAACGTATGCTGTCGCTATCCCGTTCGGGGTTAAAATCGCTTTTTGGAAATCCCTAAGTTCTAATCTATTTTAAAGTGCTTCCGCTGTTATTAAAACAAATGCCTAGTGTTTACTATCTGGTCCTAGCCGCAGCTGTCGCTTGTTGGTTCGTACCTTAATTAATTTCCCACTATCGTGGCAAAACTACTTTTAAATAAGTTCTCTCTGTCGCGACGAACGTTTATTCAGGAAATAAGTTTAAACACTCAGGCCATAAATAACTTTTGAAAAAGAAAGGTTTTAACCGGTTATTATCAAATCCCGTCTGAATTATTATTACATACCGATTACTCTGGTTTAGCTAGACATGGATTTGGAACAGGTAAAGCGTAAATAAAAGCAGAAATTTAGAACATACATACTACTGGGAATTAAAGTTACAATTAACGAAATAATAAAAAAAACCTGTAAAGTATCCAATTGGCTTTTGGCCAAATCCCAACGATGTCGACAGGATTGTGTCTTCAAGCCAATAGAGTGTACAAAGGAATATTGCAGTAATTGAATACAAGAAAAAGGAAAGGAAAACAAAAACAAGACTTAAACTAAATTTTCTCTAGAAAATATTTGGGCAGCACTTCGTTATCTGAATGCGGCCCCCTTTCTCAGCTCCCCTCCTTCTCCTTTTATAGAGGTGAAATACTAACGGTTATATTTTGCAGAAGGTGGACTTGGGGTCAGAGAAAATAGGAAGTAGTGGTCCATTATTTTGGGACTTGGAACTGGTTTTTGCACGTTTACTGAAGTTCTGCGTTTTTGCCTGCATGACGGTCGTCATGGTGTGTGACAGTCGTCACCCGTGTGACGGTCGTCATGGATGTGTGACGGTCGTCACATCAGCAAAATACGCATCTGTTGCACCCTAATTTTTGACCTTATGATCCCACCTCCTCGTTTTTTTTTTCGTCTCTTGTTTGCGCTATTTTACTTTTTATGGCTAACCAGTTAGTGCAGGTGCTATAATAAGAAATGTAGACCCTTACGGTCGAATACTTAAAGGCATAAACATTCGACGCCTATTATGACTCTCGCGGGTAGCTGCATCACAGTTTGTGTCATTATTTTCGAAGGATTTCTCAAGGCATGGTTCGCATACCAGGTTACATCATCTGTTTGTTTTCACAAGGATGAGTTATCATTTATGGGAAAGAGTTTGATTTTGGTTGATAATTTAATATGGCAAGTGCGGATAAGAATCATGAATAAGATTTGGGGTAATTTGTTATCAAGGCAAAAGTGGTTTAAACTCATGGGCTTATTAAAACCGTAAGTTACTTCAAAGGTGCAAAATTCAAGTTTTGTAGGAGATAATTCACGAGCTATGAACGCATGTGTCGTCATAAGAGTGCAATTCGATTTCAATTTATTGTTGTATATCTCAAGTTCAAGAGAGACTTATGCCTTTACATCAAGATTAAAATCGTGGAAGGATGCATAAGATCCGGAAGAATTTCTCAAAGTCAAACTGGTTCATGGTTTTCAAATTGCAAGCTTCCCTTTTTATGAATTTTGGCTTATAGGGATTAATTTATTATGGAAAGTACACGACACTCTCTTATAAGCCCAGCCCATTTCAAAAGAACATCATCTCGAGTCATAGCATAGCGTATTAAGAGGGAATACCACCTTTCCCTTAAGCCTGACTTTGGTTTTTACATCCGAGTTTTGCACTACAAGTTTATATAATAAAATGATTGCAGTCACAATCAAAGGAACATTTGGAACGTTGGCCCATTACGAGTGAATGAAGACTTATAAGCATAACCACATCCTCAAAATGGTCAGTAGAGTCGGTATTAGTTTTTTGAGCCGAATACTCTCGATCTACATTACAATATCAGCACAAGGAAGAAATTAATTTACAAAGCAAACTCTCTAGTAACTAATGGTGGTATCTACAAGACTTTGGTAGAGACACAGGGTTACAAATATGGAGGACCTGCTGTAACAACATATGTTGGCTACCTATTGAACCGAAATACCGCTTACGGTAATTAAGCATAGCTCCCTTTGTGATGCTGTAATGTTGCTTGCTGATGGCCCCAACACAGAATATAGTATCAGACACATCACTAACTACTCATGACATGGCTTACTGGAAATTGCTTCTCCTTGGCATGGCGTAACCAACTGCAATACCAATTCCTCCCGTTGCGTAAATTCCTTCTGGACTTGATTCCTGCAACACAATTCGCGTCGCATTCTCCATCAAGCATGATAAAACCAGGGCATCAACGCACGTAACATTTGTCGCGTGAAACGGTTTAGCTCCATAACTGCAGGCTGAGTTGTTGTCATCTATTCAAAGGCAAGTATTACATTTTACTTAATGATATCAAGAACCAATTAAAGTCACATTGAGGAGTTGCAAGTGTTAGGTATGTACCCAAAACACTCGGTGCTGACTCTCGCTCCTTGAGTGAAGCAAATCCTACCATTATGACTCAAACAGAGGAACACATTCATGTCTGCACCACCTCGATTTCGCCTTCGCATCTTTTCTTGCTCCGCAATTCCGCCATTCAAGTACCTGCACAATGAAAGGAATCACTACATCTAATGCTACTAGGCAACAACCTCGTGAAAATCAAGCAACGCAAAATCTTAGCTCAAGCATTGCCATGACCATGAGATCTAAGAATATTATATTTTATATGATGTCTCACCAATCAAGATATCCAATGACTGTTGGAACTCCAAGAAGCTTGCAGGAGCATGGATGATATCTGGTATTGATTCATCCGGAGCTTCTCCTGCTGCCCAAGATGTCATAATTTCCTATGTTGATAATACAAATGCAAGTGTATCTCTTCATGCAAAAGAGAGTATCCGGATAGACAATCATCACCTTCTTACAGCCCAGCATCTCCTTCATACTTACCATCAAACTTCTAAAATGGATGTTACAGAAATAATAGAAGTAATGGCAACTCATGTAGTGTGCGCCTCAACAATCTTGCTCCAGTTTGCTCAATTCCATTCATTTATTCTCGTGGCAGCATGGCATGAGAAGAGGCATCCGCTTCTGAATCGTGTCCCCGTAAAAGAAGTCAAGATGTCAAGTGCCTTCAAAACAGAGAGCAAGTTCCGAATTAATCATAACAAGTAATCATAATGGTTAAGAGCTTTCACAAGCGAGTTAAACCACAGAGTTACAAAGATAACAAATCAAGATTCATCTCACCAGTTATGGAGCAGCAATCTCCTCTCGCAATGTTCCAATTATTCATGGTTGATTCAACAGAGTTTGCGTAGTTGAGTTCAAACCACTATTAGAAGCAGACCTTACTGGAAGTGCTACCAATTGCGTCTCTACCGCCCCAAGTTACTGCAGAACATGGAAATTAAGTTCAAATTCAGAATTAACCGCGACAAATCTACTTGCTCACATACAAATACAGAGTTTGTTCGTCATACAACTGCGTTCGCCAACAGTTGGACACAATCTCAAAGTGATGGCTCACCTGGTGGAATACCATAACTGTGCATAAGTTTCCATTGACTAATTCGCCTTTTGCATATGCTACCGCCACCGTATCCCTTGCCCGTCGTGCACATCATACCAAACCTGCAACAGTTGAAGGTGTGAAATAAACACAAGAAAGGGGGGATTGAATTGGGTTTATGCCTTCTTATAAACCTTTTTGAATTCTTGTCTTCTTCTTAACTTGATGCTTTTATGCGCTTATATTAAATATATTGCGGAAGCATAAATAACAAAGCATACTGAAAGTAAAGAACACAACATATATCCTGGTTCACTTGAGCAACTCTCAAGCTAATCCAGTCCACCCTTCCAAGGTGATTTCGCCTTAATCAAATAAGGACTTAATCCACTATAACCGAACTGATTACAGATGCACAAGCTAACTGCAAGTGACTAACAACTTGACAATGACACGTTCAGGGATCCCTAAGGATATAACGTTCATTGACACCTTAATAGAATCCGATCACTAAAGATCTCCTATTAGGATTTCCACAAATGACTACTGTCACTTGTCATCTCAAGTATACTGATCTTAACAAGATCACTTGAGGAACCACTTAATTCTAAAAAGAATTTGTGTTGCCGGAGATTACATAAGTGCTTCTCAAATAAGCAGATTACTCCTAATTAAGTTCCTAGCAAGTATTGAGCAACAACTCCTTGCTTTCTAATATAAAAACTAATCTAATAATAAATCTCTAAGAGATTATTAAAACATAGTTTTTATATTACTTAAGAGCTTTTCTTCATGGCAACAGTAGCACAACAGCGTAAGTAGCAAATACGAGCAACAGCTCCAGCCACTTAGTAACCACTTCAGCTCACCAAGCAACATTTGAATAATCAAATGATTCTGCCTTTATAGTGCTTCCAAGAATGACGTTGTGAGGATAGAAAAGTCCTTTCTATTTCCAACGGTCATATTTCAACGGATAGATAAGCACGTGTTAGATGACATCACTTTCTTGTCCTTTTCTTGCAACGGTAATATTCCATTTAACAGCTTGGACAAATTTGCTTCTGGCTTGGTTCTTCTGATGATGTTACAGATGAGTAGTTCAGAAACTACTTTGGTATAGATAGCATAGTAAACATCAGATTCTGACTTCAGAACTTTGTTCATCAGAGTTGATAGCAACAGCTCATCTGATTGAACACGTCTTGTCTGGTGAAGCTTCATAATCTTTCTTCTTCAGAGTCTGGTCTTCAGAGTCTTTTGCACTTGGTCTTCAGAGCCTTCAGCCTTCAGAACTTCAAGTCATCAGAGTCTTCAGCACAAACTTCTTCAGATGATTATATCTTCAGAGTCTTGACCTTCAGAACATGTCTTCAGAGTCTTTAGAGTCTTGACCTTCAGAACATGTCTTCAGAGTCTTCAGAGTTTTGTCCTTCAGAACATGTCTTCAGAGTCTTGACGCACTTGGTCTTCAGAGCCTTCAGCCTTCAGAACTTCAAGTCATCAGATTCTTCAACACTTCAGTTCTTTAGAGGGCTCACTCTTCAGAGACGCTCGTTAGCTTCCAGATCAGATGCACAACTCAGATCAGAATCCACAGATGCATTGCAACTGCAATATCCAGCATCCTTGATTCTTTATTGAACATGATCAGATGCAGAAACAAACTTGCTTCTTTACTGAGCTTCATTTGCTTTTAGATCAGATGCACTTCTTCAGATCATAAACCACAGGAGCATTGCAACTGCAATATACAACATCCTTGGTTCCTTACTGATGGTGATCAGATACATAAGCAAACTAGCTTCTCCCAAGCGCTTCATGAAGTTACACATAGTAATTCCATATATTACTAGCTGCACACGTTGCTTTTGTTTGTTTGGTCTAATATATTTAATTTAATATGACCTGCACATAACAAACATTAAACCATAAAATGGTTCTTTCACAAATACTCAATTGTTATCATCAAAACATAGAGATAATCCTGTAGAGACAAATCTTGCTCTTACAATCTCCCCCTTTTTGATGATGACAAAAACATGTATTTTGATAAAACATTTTATACAGGGTAATCACCAAGCATTAACCTATTCAGAGTTCTAAGCAACTGCTCCCCCTGAATGTGTTAACCTTAAACATATTTTTATGCTTGTTCAGAGACATACTCTGATCCCAAGACTTACAAAATATAAATTTGATAAAACACAATCAAATAGAATAGAATAGAAGGAATACTTCCCTACAATATAAGAGAGCATGAGTCTTCAGCATCTGGACTAGTTCAATCAGAACTTCCATCTTCAGATCTTTAGAACTTATCTTCTCTAAGCATTGTATCAGGGTCATATAACTTCAGAATCTTCTAAAGCATTTTCTCTTATTCTTCAGAACATCCTTCAGATGAGAAACTCCCCCTGAGTTTCAGACTGGGTGAAAATCAAATATCCTGACTTGTGAACCTTCCTTGGAGAACACCCCCTGATTACAATATGTCAGATATTTGGATCTTCTGATCTTGATACAGTCTTGATTCTGCTTTTTCAAACTTGCTTTCTTCTCAGATTCTTGATAGATTCTTGATTTCTTGAAGCAGTCTGATACCAAAAGAAACTAGTAGAATGTTTACTTATGAATCTGATACCAATGTTGATTCTAAGACAGATACCAATACATGATACTCATGATTCTGTGTCTAAATCCAAATCTTGCTTCTATGAAGATTTCTGATTCTTTATGCTCTGATTATCATATTCACAGACAATTTACATCTTCTAAACAGTATGATTCCAGATAACTTTAACTTTCAGATCTCTGAACAGTATTGGGTCCATCTGATTCTGAATCTATGTTCACGAAGTGTATAACTTCTATTATATGATACCAGTTCATTTGAACTCAGATTTCTTTCATTTATCCTGTTTAGAATGCCTAGTGAACTTGTTCAGAGTTCCTTGGAAAACATCAAACAAATAATTAGTAATAAACGCAGTTTATATGTTATTGCATTCTCTTTCAGGTTATAGAATATATCAAAGTTATATTCTATTTCTCAAAAACATTTTCCATTTCTCCCCAAATTATATTCTATTCTTCCAGATAATATCAAAATCATCTTTCATTTCTCCCCCTTTTTGACATCATCAAAAAGTTTGAGTTTTTTTTTTCATTAAAAAAAATTTTAAAAAAAAATCATTTCTCTCTCTTTAATGTCAGAAATTAAAAAGATAAGAGTTAAGAGATAACACCTGAGAACCTAATTCTTACAGGTTGATACCGATTGAATGTAGGTTGATATCTTTTCTCAGATTGCATCTTCTATATCTCCCCCTGCTTCTTGGAGAGTGACAACTCTTCAGAGTTTGTAGAAGCATGCTCTGACGAGGATTGTTGACAGGTGTCTGTTCAGCAGAACTTTCTCTGACAACTTGTTGTACATCCTTCATAGCTTGTTGATCTCCTCTAAACTTACTAATGTCACGTTCTCAACGTACAAAATTAGTTTCACAAGAAAATCCAACTACAACATTTTCCTTAGTCTTCTTAGCATCTTCAGCTTCTTGTACTAATCTGGAAGTTTCTTTTCTGGAATCTTCCTCTGCTAGATTTAGACAAGAAGGTTGAAAATTATTCTTCCTTTTGGCTTGATCTTGATACCAATAATTCTAGTCCTTAGAGAAACTTGAAATACGTCCAATTTCAGAGTCTAATTACTTCTGAAAAATATCTCAAGAAGTCTCAAGTTCCAGAGTTGAAGTACTTGTTCTGGCCTTTGCTTTGATTCTTGATTCTGCGCCCAGAACCTTCTGTATCTTCATTCAAACATCTTCTGAAGTTTTTCTCAGAGTTATCTGACACTTTGCTTCTGGTTGGATGTCAGAGACATGATACCAATTTAAGATGTAAGATACCAATTGAAGGTGTGAAATAATGAAATTATTTCAGCTCGTTTCTTCAACATCAAAACACTATACTACAGAAGTATCAATGTTTGATTTAACAAACCATCTTCTAATAGAATCTTTTATCCAGAGTTCCAGATAATCCAAATCTTCTGATAGTCTACGACTTCAGATTTGCTCAGATCTTTAGATATCATCTGATATCAATTGAAGGTGATGTGCCATATGATCCTTCAATCTTCTGTACATGAATGTCCTTCATTTGACACTTCATCCAGAGCATCTGATACTTCAATCAGCATCTGATATATTTTGCTTCTTTAAGGGATAGTGCTAACCAGAGGTACTTTTGCAACTAACTCTGACTTCAGTATCATCAGCATAACAAAAACCTACTAAAAATAGTTATCTGGTTTTCTGCAACACAGAGTCACGTTAGTAGTAACTTTCAGCTACCTCAGAAATCTCTTAACAACTGTTAAATGAGATTCTTTAGGATCTGATTGGAATCAAGCACATACACATATACTGAAAAGAATGTCAGGACTAGAAACAGTAAAATACAGAAGAGTACAACTCATACCTTTGTAGAGCTTCTGATCTACCATTTTACTAACCTCTTTCTTTCTCAGAGTGTACGTTAAAAACATGAGAGTCTTAGATGGCTACTCTCTAACAGATTATCCTTCTATCTGCTACATTCTTTATCTGATTCCTCCTTTGGTCTTCATCTTCTGATCATCCATCTTTGGATGCCGATGATCATGCTTCTTTATCTTCAAGATGACTTGTTTCCAGATGAAAGCTATATCTTCTTGCACCAAGAATTTATCCTTTGGACAGACGTGGTTGATCATCATAAATTATCATCAAACCAAGATGAATTTCTTGAACTGATTTGAATGACAATCTTGTTCTTATCAATCAGTATCTGAGGGTGACTTCTTCTTCTAGAATTCTCGTACCAACTGAAGGTGTGAGAACTTCTGAGTACCAATAGAAGGAGTAGGATCTTCTGCTAAATCACCTTAGGTTTCTCCACCTTTGGTTTCTGATTCCAAGCTTGTTATCAAAACTTGAATCTTAGCATCAGTGCTTCATTAAATAATACCTTATACCAATTGAGACAATGTTTCCTTTCTGAATTAGCTTCAGAAATCTTCAAAGCTTCTGCTCTAATCTTCTGAAGAGATTCTCTACACCAAACTTTCTAACCATAACTATTTCTGTTATGTTAGTAAGTTCTTCTAATCATCAACAATCAGCCTTTGCCCAAAAGCACTTAATCAACAGATGTTAGCTCAATTAATAACATCAAACCCAGAAGTGCTTCTTCAGAAGGTTGGAGACTGATAAGAGTCTGATACCAACTTTATGATATCCAAAGTAGACTCTTCTGACAGTGAAGTTGCAACCCAACTTATCTTGATCAGCATCTATTAAGTGAACAACTATGGAAATGATTCCTTGCATTAGATCCTCTGCTTCAGATCTATGCAGCTTAGCTCTAGAGAATGATTCAACCAACCGTTCATCCAGAGGTATGCTTCAGATCAAACCAGATCTTCATTCTTCAGGTGTCCTTATTATCCAGAAGTGAGCTATGTTGCTGACATATCAACCAACTGCTCAGAGTCTTTTATAGAGTTGCTTCTCAACAAACTTTCAGAATCTCCTGTTAGCGTTGCTTCATCAGATTCTTCTGTAATTTTGCCTCTGTAGCTTTTCTTCTGAGTCTATACTGATACCAACTGAAGTGTCTTCAGTATCTTGCCTCAGTTGCTTTGCTTCTGATGCTTTGAACTATCTTCTATAGCTTTGCTTCAGAGTCACCAACAATTGAAGGAGAGATGTCTTGATTGACAGAGCCTCTACAAAATCAGTGTTACAGAACCTTCTGTACAGCTACTGATCTGACTTCACTAGCCTCTTCTAGAATGCTAGTTTTAGCTACTGCCTGCATACACTCAGCAAACTCCTTTCCAAGTGAAGTATATGGTTCTAAATAGAAGTATTATCAATGTAAATAAATCTGACAGATTTAAAATATCTTTCTTAATAGTCTTTAAGAAGAAGATTAGTAACAACTTTACTTTTGACAAAATAATTTTCAAAAAGAAACCTGGGAAGTTGATAAACATATACTTCTTCTTCAATAAAACCATTTAAAAGTATTTTTAATATTCATCTGATTTATATTGATGTTATACTGATCAACGAACGAGATGAAAAGAATATGAATTCTAACCTTGTCACAAAAGCATATGTCTTCTGTATAGTCAAGAATTTCTTGCTGACAATCTTTGAGAAGAAAGAATCTTGTTCTTATGGAATCATCCTTCTTTCCAATGAATGTCTCTTCTAGAATAGAAGATTTGATTCTGGGGGAAACTTCTCAGAGTTGATTCTTCAGAAACAGCTAATTGAATAGCATCTGGAGTAGCTCCTGATTCTTCAGCTGGAACACATTCTGCTTCTGATTCTCCAACATCTTGTGAGACAAACCAGTAACAGCAACTAAAGTAGAATATTCTGAATAACTCTTCTTGAACAGATCTCAATTCCTTTATTAGCATTCTGCAGCATCTTCATCAACACAACAACATCCATTTGATTCTTGAGAGACATCCTCAGAGCACAGATAATCTGATCTTCATGTGTAGAGAGAATCTAGCTTCCATCAGGCTTCATCTTCTGAATTTTTCTGCTTGAAACAAATACAGATCCAATCTAGATACAGTTATCATCAAACTTAGATGCATCAAAAGACACAGTCTGACTGACAATTTTGCTCTTACAATGCTGAGCTAACATGTAAGGAGTTAGATTATCAGAGTTGACATAACATCTGCTCTTGAAAAAAGAATGTTTACTGACTTATTCAAATTGAATAACCCCAGAAACTTAAATCCTTTTTACATTTGACAGAATGACTACTGTCATTGTATCTTTCCTCATATCTTTATTTCTCAAAACATTCATTATGAATTTCTGAAAAATAATGTCTGATAGCATCTGACCAATTTCAGTTTGTTCAACATCTCGAGTTAATAGAACTTAATTGTCCATGCTACTTCTAATGAGATCTTCTGAATTCATCATATCATCATAATCCAGATGAGTTAGAAACACTGCCTTTCTAGAAACCTCTGCAGAATTCTTTGAAGCTCTTCAAGGAGAGAAACTTTCAAATGTTTTGGATCTGAAGAATCATTTCTTCCAGATTTGAATATTTTTCTAAACTTACCCTTTTCTGCAGACTTCATTCTGGCGTTCTGATGAATAGGATTCATTAGCCAACAATATATCTTTTCTTACTTAAGATAAATCCCAATGAGTTGTCATGAGAAAGTCAAGTGTGGACTAATCCGTTTCTTGAAAACATCTCATACTCACCAGAATTAATCTTTAGAGATCAAGAATTATTGCTTGCAGAAGATTTATCTTTGAGCAAATATGTTGTAAATCCAAACGTATTTTCAGATCAGCATTCAACAGATATATCTTCTTATCTGATGAATCTATCCTGTCAACTGATTCTTCATTCTTCTTTCAGAATCTTCTGGAGGAGATTTGCTGTTGAAGGCTTCAACACTTCAAATTTCAAACTTCATAGAATCAGTGACTTGCTAAAGGTAACTCAATAGATTACAATTTTAGTACTCATTATCCTCAAAAACTGATATGAGACTGAAATTGTAAGAACGGTGAAATATCCCCAAAAGTATTTCTTCACACAGCCTATGGATCTTTATCTGACACTGTTAGGTGTTTGATATCCATCAATAACAGAACCAGGCTCTGATACCAATTGAAGGTGTGAAATAAACACAAGAAAGGGGGGATTGAATTGGGTTTATGCCTTCTTATAAACCTTTTTGAATTCTTGTCTTCTTCTTAACTTGATGCTTTTATGCGCTTATATTAAATATATTGCGGAAGCATAAATAACAAAGCATACTGAAAGTAAAGAACACAACATATATCCTGGTTCACTTGAGCAACTCTCAAGCTAATCCAGTCCACCCTTCCAAGGTGATTTCGCCTTAATCAAATAAGGACTTAATCCACTATAACCGAACTGATTACAGATGCACAAGCTATTTGCAAGTGACTAACAACTTGACAATGACACGTTCAGGGATCCCTAAGGATATAACGTTCATTGACACCTTAATAGAATCCGATCACTAAAGATCTCCTATTAGGATTTCCACAAATGACTACTGTCACTTGTCATCTCAAGTATACTGATCTTAACAAGATCACTTGAGGAACCACTTAATTCTAAAAAGAATTTGTGTTGCCGGAGATTACATAAGTGCTTCTCAAATAAGCAGATTACTCCTAATTAAGTTCCTAGCAAGTATTGAGCAACAACTCCTTGCTTTCTAATATAAAAACTAATCTAATAATAAATCTCTAAGAGATTATTAAAACATAGTTTTTATATTACTTAAGAGCTTTTCTTCATGGCAACAGTAGCACAACAGCGTAAGTAGCAAATACGAGCAACAGCTCCAGCCACTTAGTAACCACTTCAGCTCACCAAGCAACATTTGAATAATCAAATGATTCTGCCTTTATAGTGCTTCCAAGAATGACGTTGTGAGGATAGAAAAGTCCTTTCTATTTCCAACGGTCATATTTCAACGGATAGATAAGCACGTGTTAGATGACATCACTTTCTTGTCCTTTTCTTGCAACGGTAATATTCCATTTAACAGCTTGGACAAATTTGCTTCTGGCTTGGTTCTTCTGATGATGTTACAGATGAGTAGTTCAGAAACTACTTTGGTATAGATAGCATAGTAAACATCAGATTCTGACTTCAGAACTTTGTTCATCAGAGTTGATAGCAACAGCTCATCTGATTGAACACGTCTTGTCTGGTGAAGCTTCATAATCTTTCTTCTTCAGAGTCTGGTCTTCAGAGTCTTTTGCACTTGGTCTTCAGAGCCTTCAGCCTTCAGAACTTCAAGTCATCAGAGTCTTCAGCACAAACTTCTTCAGATGATTATATCTTCAGAGTCTTGACCTTCAGAACATGTCTTCAGAGTCTTTAGAGTCTTGACCTTCAGAACATGTCTTCAGAGTCTTCAGAGTTTTGTCCTTCAGAACATGTCTTCAGAGTCTTGACGCACTTGGTCTTCAGAGCCTTCAGCCTTCAGAACTTCAAGTCATCAGATTCTTCAACACTTCAGTTCTTTAGAGGGCTCACTCTTCAGAGACGCTCGTTAGCTTCCAGATCAGATGCACAACTCAGATCAGAATCCACAGATGCATTGCAACTGCAATATCCAGCATCCTTGATTCTTTATTGAACATGATCAGATGCAGAAACAAACTTGCTTCTTTACTGAGCTTCATTTGCTTTTAGATCAGATGCACTTCTTCAGATCATAAACCACAGGAGCATTGCAACTGCAATATACAACATCCTTGGTTCCTTACTGATGGTGATCAGATACATAAGCAAACTAGCTTCTCCCAAGCGCTTCATGAAGTTACACATAGTAATTCCATATATTACTAGCTGCACACGTTGCTTTTGTTTGTTTGGTCTAATATATTTAATTTAATATGACCTGCACATAACAAACATTAAACCATAAAATGGTTCTTTCACAAATACTCAATTGTTATCATCAAAACATAGAGATAATCCTGTAGAGACAAATCTTGCTCTTACAACAGTTTTCGGTTACGGTTAAATTCCACAATAGAAGAATTAGCAGATACCACAGGAACACCCTTTGGGCTAACTGACTCGAAGCTCTAAACCACCAATTATCCCCACACACCATTATCCAGTACATGAAAAAACGGAAAGCAATGGTAAGATACGCATTCAGTTCGAGCACCCTATCTTCTAACCACTCATCTCTCATTTGCGTCTTTAACCTTTTAACCTACCAATTCTACCTTTAACAATGAGAAGAAAACAAGTAAAACTAAACAACACTCCCCACATTTACCTTAAGAGGTTCCCGTCGAGTACGACGGACGTGAGGGGTGCTAATACCTTCCCCTCACGTAACCGACTCCCGAACCCGAAACTTGGTTGCGACAGCCCTGTTCCTGTCCTTTCATTTTAAGAGGTTTTCTCGATATTTTCCTCTCCCGTTTATTTGGGAAAAATAAAGTTCGGTGGCGACTCTGTCGAACCGCATTTCCGCGCCTTTCGCGCGAGGGTCGCGTTCTCCGAAATGTCTCCGTGATTATTCGAGGTGCGACAGTTTGGTGATAGAAAAATGCGACGGGGTTTGTTGACATCGATGAGAATTAAGAGGATTAGGGTTTTGATAATTTTGCATGAAATTAAACATAGACTGTTGAAATTTATATTGATTAAGATCTATTTGACATAAACAATATTAATTTTGAAATAAAAATATAAAAATTTGGGTAAAATATATTGTCAATTAAAGGCCAATGAGAAGAAATTATAAGAGACAAATTTAAAAATTAAGAGTAAAGTTTAGAAATTTGTGAGAGAAAAATTTAAATTTTAAGAGAAAATAAAAGCGTTTGAGAAAATTTATGTATAAAATTTTTTAAATATGCTTTTTTTTATAATCAACTAAAATGTTAAAAAAAAGAACTAGTCGTTACTAAACAACCATTTTTCAGTTTTATTATTATTATTTTATTCAAATGACCGTTGCAGTGCAGTGCTACGGTTGACCAGTCTAGCCAACTCCAATCAATATTAAATGGACGAATTCATTTACCCGCTGGAGCAACATGTGAAAGGCTCCCGTTGAAATTACTCTTATAATCATATAATAAAAAGTTGCAGTATAACAGTAAAATTATTTTTTCATATACTTGTTTATTAAATTGAGACACTCCACTTGTCATTATACTATATTATAAGAAACCAACACATATGTTATCACTATGGTATTCAGTGTAGTATGTCACATCTTTTGAAACTCACAAAAACAATATACCAAGCACTCAATTTCTATATTTTAAATTCTAAAGCCATTTTTCTTTTTCTTTTTTAAAAACTCAACCTCTTTTGAAGATTCATATGCAGTCAAGTTACATAAAAAAAACTACTTTTATTATTGATACCATCAATTTTACTCTCCTACACATCTCTCACTCTTTACCTTTCTCTTACACATCTGGAAATGGATTCTCTGAGTGATCTCAACAATTGAATTTGCTACGATAATTTTATTTATTTATAAAATTTTAAATCTTCACCATTTGATTTTGATCATATGGTATACAAAACGTTGACTGCATGACAGAGTGCTCTGCTGATCGCTGATGATCACAGTCCTACATATCTCTCTCTCCTTATCTTTTTCACATAAATCATTTATATATTCTAGGGACTACATATAGTCACTCAACAGGAAAAAAAATTATTAGATAGAAACAATTAATAATACTCAATACTCCACTTTTGTTAAAAAGTTCCCAAGTGAATGAACCCAACCCACCACTTTGATATATCAATATACCAAATTTTCACTCGTTTGTTAAAAAGTTTCTAAGTGAATAAACCCAACCCACCACTTTGATATGTCAACATACCAAACTTTTACTCGTTATACTCCCTTTATTTCTTTTTTTCTCACATTTTTCTCTTATTTTTTTTGATAAAAGTGTTTAAGGTTTTGAACCAAACCAACTGAAACTAATTGCAATTTGATTAACCCACCATCCGATCAAACCGTATAAGAAAATAGACGACATATTACCGACCACGGGTTTTATCGAATTGAGTTTTTTTAGCCGAATCTGACCGAGCCCAACCATTTATCCACCCCAATTTTTAGTTTCACACACACACGCACGCGCAGGCGCACGCACACGCGGACACACAGACACAAACACACAGACACACACAAACACAGACATAGACACACAGACACGCACACACGCACGCGCGCGCGCACACACACACACAAAAAGATGTTTTTATAAATAAAACATAAATCTCTTTTAAAATTTATCATGTCAATGTAAAATTAGTGTATAATTCATTCAATTATAATTTTTATATATTTGTGTTGAGATTAAAGATGTCGGTCTAAAATAATTTTACACCATATTCCAATAAAATTTTAACATACAATATTATGTTTGTATTTTAAAATAAAAATGTGATTTGGCAAAATACAAATATCTTATTAATTGAAATCTCTTATTGATTAACTGTATACAAATATTTTATCATGTCAGTGCGTATTCCTTTTTCTCATTGATGTTTATAAAATAAAAATGAAAAATGCTATTCTTACACTCTTTCCTACACCCTACACCCAATTTAATGTTCACAAATACGTGAACAAATTTCTCAGAACATGGTTAATAGTATGTATTTTATTGCTTAATGAAGTAGTGAAAATGGTTAATAAATTATAGGTAAAATAATTGGCTAATGATATAGATTTTGTGGTTAATACAACTGTGAAGTTGGTTAATGCCAATCTTATATTTGTGTTATAAAATAAATTTTAAAAATAAATATTTTTAAAAAATATATTATTTTAATAAAAAAATACTGTTCACCATATAAATACGGTGAACAGTGCATACGGTGTAGTAAAATGTGGGTGTAGAAAATAGCGTAAACATAGCAAACCTGAATAAAAATATGGAAGTTATTGTGTCTCATATACTATACGAAAGTCATATACGTGCCGGGTTTTAGACCTTATTGGACTGGAGTGGATTATTCATGTTTGGGCCTAGGCCCGCTTCAACCCAAAACCATTTGAAACCCACAGAAAGCTATTAGGGTTTGTCACCATCATCCTTTAAAAAGCCAAAACAGAATTATACACAATTCTTCTACTCACAGGCGCGAGAGATCAACCAAGAGCAACCTTCTGCTCCGCCGAACAGCACCATGGTTCACGTCTCCTTCTACCGCAACTGTAAGTCTCTTTCGATCTACACCTCTGTTTACTCATCGCATCATATTATTTTTCTATAGTTTTCAAAACCTTAATTTGGTTCATGATCTAGATGGGAAAACATTCAAGAAACCTCGTCGTCCATACGAGAAGGAGCGTTTAGACGCCGAGTTGAAGCTCGTCGGTGAGTACGGACTCAGATGTAAACGTGAACTATGGAGAGTACAGTACGCTCTGAGTCGAATCAGGAACAATGCTAGAAACCTTCTTACTCTTGATGAGAAGAATCCTCGGAGGATTTTTGAAGGTGAAGCCTTGCTTCGAAGAATGTTTCGTTATGGATTACTTGATGAGACACAAAATAAGCTTGATTATGTTCTTGCTTTAACTGTTGAGAATTTTCTGGAACGTCGTCTTCAGACACTTGTTTTTAAATCTGGTATGGCGAAATCTATTCATCATGCTAGGGTTCTCATCAGACAGAGGCATATCAGGTTTAACCCTTTTCCCTAATTTATTTAATTTTTACTTGTTGCCGATAGCTGGTTTTGAACGGTGGTCTCTAATTAGTTCATGGCGTTATAGATATTTACTCATATTTATCTTTAGATAGTAGTATTGTTAGGAACGTAATTGATTTTAAATAGTTGAAATTTAGGGATTTAAATTATTGAAAAGACTTTAAATACCAACATTACACACTTATGGTGTCAAAGACCATTTTATCATCGTTAGGATTCATTTGGTATTTTTTTCAATGTGTTGTTTAGAGATGGAAAAGTGATTTTTGTGATTTGTTTTTTTTGCTAGTATTTGTGTTGTTCTGTATTATTGTTTGGAATTGATATTAGCATTTGTTTGGAATTGTTATTAGTGAATATTCAAGTTATACCGTTGATATTAGTATGTTGATATTAGTATCTGTTTGAGTTGATTGCATTGAGTGGTCGACTTTACATTTTGATTTTCTATTCCAAAATATTTATAGTTTTGATTAATTCTAAATTCAAAGATCAATGATTGATACAGTTACTTAATTTAATGTTTATAATTAATTAAAATAGAGTTCTATTGAGCCAAATGTCTCAGAAACTGGTGCTATAAATTTGGAGATGTGTTTTGGAGTGGAGTTGCCTCCTCCCCCTCTGCAATAAGTGATTGCTCAAGAAGTTGCTGCAATGTGATTACATAGTGTTGTTTTCTTTTTCTTGGGAACGCTGACTTAAATACCCAATCTATATCTGACTTGTCAATTTGTCAGAAATAACCTCTGGGGTTGAGTAATTTTTGTCTTTGTATTGTAGGGTTGGGAGACAGGTTGTTAACATCCCATCTTTTATGGTGAGAGTTGACTCCCAGAAGCATATTGACTTTTCACTTACAAGTCCCCTCGGTGGTGGACGTCCCGGAAGGGTGAAGCGAAAGAACCTTAAGGCTGCTGCCAAGAAGGCGTCTGGTGGCGACGGTGATGAGGAGGATGAAGATTAAACTACTGTTATCTTAGTTGAAATCTCTAGTTAAGTTAAATTTTGTTTACGCATCTATGCTTTATGTCCCGAGTTTATCATTATTGACTGCTATACTTTTTTGTTTTTTTCATGCTTGGTTCCCGATTTGAGAATGTACTTTGTCTTAATTCTTGTGTTGTTTCTGGAACAATATTATTACTCTAAAACTTTTTGCTCCAATTTCTTTTCGTATATTAAATGAGTAATAGATAGCTAACAAAAAGGAGAAGTTAGAAGAATCGGATGACAGGAAAAAAAAACTTCCAAGAACAGACATTAGTATGTGATCTTGATTGGAGAACATATTATGGGAGTCAATCCCTTCCCATTTTTTGAATATAATTTTGATTGTTAATGATTATAGTTTATTTTCACATTTACTCTTTGAGCATTCAATCAATATGAATGAAAGTCAATCACTATTTCCAACAGTTTCTAGCTTATTCTTACGAACTGTGTCTCCAATTCGAGAACAATGTCTCTTTTTTTTCTTAAGATGTCAAAATCACAATATTAATTAATTCTAACAAAAAACTGATAAATAGACTTTACTTAAAATGTGATTAGTATTATTTCTTCTATAGAGTGAGAATAATTAAACAGATGACTTCATTGTCGTGTCCTCAGGTTCACCATCTTTTATCTTCTTCCTTTTCATCATCACTATTGGTCTCGCAGAGCTTGATAACATTATCAACACTCTCCTCTTCATTTTTCTCTTCATATCCAAACAAGGCAAGAAATTTAGACAAAAATAATCCTTTTTTTTATGTGAGGAGGATTGAGGGTTTGCATTCTACTATGTGGAAAGGAATTTGTTTCCTTGGGTTTAAAGAAGATGATAGTGTCATTAAGGAAGTAGGATTTGGTAGTCCATCTTCCTTTTGGAAGGATTTTGAAAGGATTTTTGCTTAGGATCCATTTTTAAAATCTAAGTTCCTTGATCTGTTCTTGAACTCTATCTAGTTGGATGGGTTTGTGGGAAAAATTGAATTAATGGTTAACAGGGTCATGATTGGGATCTTAAGTGTTAGAGACTATTCTTTTTTAGAGAGTTATTCGTTGTCGAAGAGTTTTTATCTCTACTTTGAGAAGTTATCTTCTTTTTGGACATAGATAAGTGAATTTGGAAGCAATGAAAGATAAAACTTTTTTAGTGACTTTCGCATACCATGTTTAGATGTTTAGCTCTATTTCTTCTTTGACTCTTATGCGAGTAAAAAGTTAGATCCTCCCTTATCTGGTTTAGTTATGCTCCTTTTAAGATTTTTGTTTTCTCTTAGTTAGATCCTCCCTTATCTGGTTTAGTTATGCTCCTTTTAAGATTTTTGTTTTCTCTTAGTAATTATTGCAAGATCAACTTCCGTCCAGAGAAAACATGTAAAAGAGGGGTGGTATTTTTTTTGTTATACTAGGATGTCTTGTTCCATCTCGTTACTTGTGAGCTTGTCTCGTCAATGTGGTATAATATCTTTAAGTGGTTGGGGGTGGAAGGTAGTTACGTCTAATGATCGTAAGGCGTATTTTTTTGAGTATTTTCTTTCTTTATGGAGTAAGAGTATGTATAAGGGTGATTATCTTATGATTTGACATGATGTAGTCTATCATACCTGGAAAGTTAGTAATGATGTTATTTTTAAAGGAGTCACAAAATCAACAAAAGATATGGAGGGAAGAGTATTGTTTTTGGCCTAAAAATGTTCTAGGATAGATCAGGGATGGACTTTTAGCATCTTCACTGAGTGGCTTAATAACTCTTTCCTTTGCCTTGGTTCAAAGGTAGGTTTTGACTATGTTGTTTTTGGTGCTCTTTTTTAGGATCTGATATGCTGATGGTGGATCTTAAAATTGGACACAAATTTGCAAATCGGCCCAATCCGACCTATCCATGAGGCCATACAACACATATCGGGTTGACAAGGTTTTCGGGTTACCGATTTGCCCAGGAATGGGTTTAGATGGTTTATACTGGTCAGATACAGATGGCCCAGCGAAATTCATAACCGACCGACTCTGTATGATGGTTATTAGTTTGTGAGATTTTTTTGAGGTTAAATGGACTGGGCTCATTATGGGTTGGCTTGGGATGGTCATTCATTTCATTTTTCTTAAAATATAAAAAAAAACATAAAACACACACTAGTCATCACTGTCACGTCTGCAAAGTTGGAGGTGGACCAACAAAATTTCAAAGGATGTAAAGTTGAAGAGCTAAAAAACTATTTTTTAAAATTGTAAGGTGAGGAATGGGCGGAGAGGACTGAGATTAAAAGTTAAAAATTAATAAACTAAGGGAACTAAAAATGCATTTAAATATATTTTAAATTAAAATAATTTTGACCCTTCTCTTTTTTTTACCGTTAAAATTGACGGTGTGTCAATTTTTAAATGACATATCACTTGTGAATTGTGATAAATCTTCATGTTAAATTCTTTCGTGAAAATTTATAAATAAAAAAATAAATAAAAAAACAGATGCTACATCGCTTTTTAAAGGAAAAAAATGTAAAACAATCAAAATGTTTGAATTACTTTTTTTTAATGAAATAATTAAAATATGATGATCAAAACTATAATTACACTTTACTATAAAAAAATCACATAACTACATGTTATTTTTAATTAATTTTACATTCATGTATGTTTGACATTATTATATTACTATTGTATATACAATACACTGTAATCGGCTGTCCACTTTTTTAAATATACACGTAAAAATGTAATTGATAATTTTTTTAATTTTGGTTTTAATAAAAATTATTTGTGTGTTTGAATTTGTGATATGTGTATTGAATATAGTTTATAATGGAAAGTTAAAGTAAGTTTTCTTTTTAAACAATTAATTAATTTCAATTGTATACAATATTCAAATATAAAATAGGGGCGATAGTTAATTTTTATTTATGTGATTTCTATAATTATTCTTTCATAATTTCTATATAAAAATTTCTTAAATGTGTATTATTTGTGTATCTAAGTATGAGCATGTAATCAAAAGATAGGAGATTGAATGTAGTGTTATACAAGTTTTGTAACTCTCGCGACGATCGTGTTCAACAAGACTTTTAGTATGGATCCAAACTTTTAATTGGATGTGCTAACCACAAGTGTATATGCTACAATTTCTTTTTTCACCTCTATATCTTCTCACAAATTTTTGTTGAAATTTCAAAAATGTCTAAATTTTAGAGATGTATCTCCGAACGCATTCTTTTTCCATAACATTGAGCGCAAACGAGTGAGCCACCCATATTATACTTAATTTTAGTCTGGAGTTGCATTTCTGAAAGTGTATTTGGTATAATTCAGAAATGCATATTCGAAATTACCTCTGATACTTCAAACCAGAAATAAAGACATTATAAGTAAGATTTAGAAACAAAAATCAATTTAATATTAAAATAAAACACTCAACATTACAGTTGTTAACATAAATTCAACAGAATATATCGTTATAAACAGATAGTTTAGGACATTACAACATATTGATAATATCGTTGACAAATCTTGCAATCTTCACATCCACTTCAATCAGATCCTTTGATGCGTAACAGTAAAATGTACTCCACATGACCTTTAAATCTTTATCCGTCTTTAGTTCAAAGTTGGTGAACCACATGTTTCATTTTATTGTCAAACGAGGGTGAACGATACTTGAGCATGACAACTCTTCGATTTCCTGGATATCGAAGGAGAGTATTCAATCTGAATATCAGATCGACGAGAGGTGTGTCATTGGTGACACTAAATTGAAATGACAGCTTTGCGCTATTGAAATACACAAATGTAAGGTGGGGATATGCATTTCTTCTCTAATTGCGGTGTATTTTTTAGAAAATATGGGATGAAATACACCCTATTTATATAAGTTTTGAGTTAATTTAGACCTTAGAAAGATTATGCTATCATCAGGGAGATTTTTGAAGATGCTTCTCCAGATAAACCCTATTTTTTTAACGAAAAAAAGGTGTTTACGGGGGTATGCACATTCGTAAACTGTATGTTATGTTTTTTTATTGTAGTGTGGAATGTATCTGGATATGCATATCTAGAATCACCCTGAACAGAATCACATCAAAAATTGTGTAAATAAAAACATAAAATATAAACCATAAAATTTGTAAATTGAAATAATCAACATTTACACCATCATTGTTGAATATACATTACTTATGTATAAAATCATATCAAGATTACATCATTGACGATAATACATTCAAAAAAATATATCGGTTACAATCTAAAATATATTAAAAGATGCATCACCACATATATCTATTATTGGTTCCTCCTCCGAGTTTTCCTTATTTGGTGTTTGAAAGACTTTCGGGTATTTTCCAGTTCAAATCTGCAAGTATGTTTTTCAGCGCCACCCTGATTAAAAACATCACCGAAATAATTTCCTTCTCCTCTGATTTAAGGCGACATATGATGGGATGACCAGATAGCTCGGTTTGCAAAACATGATTATGTATAACAGAAATCACATTAAATTTCCATGTATCATTTACCTTAAAATATCAGTACAATTTAAACGAGCACTCACATTTTCTAGATCCGACATCATCACATTTTAACTATCGAATCAGTGGAACATACATGCCACTTCTCTCACATCTCATGCTTGCAAATTGTAACACCCTAAATAAACCCCAGTAATATTATTAAATAAAACATCAGAGTAATTAAAGAAACACGCGAGACTTTGGATGTTACGACCAACATACAAAATCTGAACATTATTTTATTCGCAGTGGAATCATAAACTCATTTATTGTTTCATGGCATGTAATAGTCAACGTGGCATCACATAATCCATTAAACGTAGTTAAACAAGATAAAGGAGATGTCCACAATCTCAAAGAAAATATAAATCATAGAAACATTCTCACGACTCCCCAGTGTTACAATTAGAGCAGACACAAACTATAGAGAAGAGATAAGGAGACTCCATCTTCAACTCACACCTGAGTCCTACTGTGGAATATCTGCACATTGTCCACGTGGAGACAATATTCAAACAGAAGGGGTGAGATATCATGATATTATAAAGAGAATCCTGTTAAACAACATGCATTAAGTTAGCATAACAACAATTCAACTAACATCTCACATCAATCATCCAACGATATCATTACCAATTATTCACCAAACAAACAACAAATCACACAATACAACTCAATTCATCACCCATCACCAAATATTTAACAACTTAGAAATATATATGACATAAAATGAAATGAGACTCACACCCGACTCAATGTGTATGCATGTGGTACCAATTTTTGTGAACACTCAGGTTCACCGTTCTGATCCCCACATCCTAGGATCAGAACCACTCACTGATCCATCACCTCTGAGTCAGCTACCGGCCCAATCCACAGAATGAGATTTTAGGCTCACCAACAACATACATACATACATACATACATACATACATACATACATATATATATATAAACACACACACACACACACACACACACACACACATATATATATATATATATATATATATATATATATATATATATATATATATATATATATATATATATATATATATATATATATATATATATATATATATATATATATATATATATATATATATATATATATATATATATATATATATATATATATATATATATATATATATATATATATATATATATATATATATATATATATATATATATATATATATATATATATATATATATATATATATATATATATATATATATATATATATATATATATATATATATATATATATATATATATATATATATATATATATATATATATATATATATATATATATATATATATATATATATATATATATATATATATATATATATATATATATATATATATATATATATATATATATATATATATATATATATATATATATATATATATATATATACATACTAGGGTCCAAACGGGCACTCTCGTGTTCGTTTGTCCGCTTTTTTTAATGTGCACACGCGTCAAAATACAAACGGATATTTTTTATTTAATTTAAATTTAAATTTAAATTATTTGTATAATAAACTTTGTAATATGCATTCCTCTCTCTCCCCCTCTCTCTCTTATAAATTTGATGAAAGTGTTTAGAGAGGAGTTTGTAGAGTAAACTGAACAACATGTACATCCATGCGAACATGTATGCTTCACACACGACTCTTCTCGTGCTTGTCTGTTTTTTTAATGAGCATACACGTCAATTTATAAACAAATATTTTTTTTTATTTAACTATGATTTAAATTTAAATGATTTAAATACTAAATTTTATGATATGCATCCTTATGTTTGTAAGAAATTTTAAAATATCATTTATTTAATTAATTAAAATTTAAATTATTTTTTAAATTAAATTTGTTAGTAATATGACATTTATTGCGCATCTCTTTTTAACATCAAACATAAAAATCGTAAATAAAAAATTAACAATAAAATTCAACTAATTTAAGAAAGTGAATGGTCAGTGTTTCAAAATTTTAATAATTCACAATAAATTTGTGTGTTAATATTTTTATTTTATTTTTTCATACTTCATATTTTGTTCAATAGCAAGGTCACACATATAGACATAAAAGATAAAATAATGGAAGTTATATATTTTTGCAACTGTAATTGTATATTTGAATGGTATATTAAATATTAATAAATGTGACAATTTTTTTTAAAACGGAATTATCAAGATACATAATTTTTTGAGGAAATGTTTTTTATTTCTATAGTACATATGAAAGTTAACAATGTACGAAATATTAAAATTGTGTATACCAATTAAGTTTGTGAAAGATTTTCAAAAAGATTTCATTTTATACCGTTATATTACAACCTTTCGTTAAAGTCATCCATAATATTTCAAAAAGAAAAGAGAAAAGAAATGAGATGATGGATCTAAAAAATGAAATGTAGATCTAAAAATGAGATGATAATAATTTGTTGAAATTTTTATCATTTATATTTTTATATGTGTGCTCCTTAAAAAAAATGTTAATATGAGAAATTGATATGTAACACTCTTATATCCTCTTCTCATCTCTCCTTTTAATCTATATGTCAAATAATGTTAACCAAATTAATGATTTTTTAATATGAAAAAAACACAAGCCATCTCCAAAATATAATTAAATTACCACACAAATAGATAGTTACAATAGCAAATAGCAAATCAAAATTAAGATAGAAATAAAAATTTAAAACAAAAGAACTAACACCATTAAAAACCACGCAATTTCAACAAATAATGCTGATGAAATAATTGTTTATATTATGAAAATCTAGATTACATTCTTACATATTTTATGATGTGTTTATACTCACAAAATACAAATAAGTATCATTATTACATTCTTACATATATATATATATATATATATATATATATATATATATATATATATATATATATATATATATATATATATATATATATATATATATATATATATATATATATATATATATATATATATATATATATATATATATATATATATATATATATATATATATATATATATATATATATATATATATATATATATATATATATATATATATATATATATATATATATATATATATATATATATATATATATATATATATATATATATATATATATATATATAAACTTATATTTCATTCGACGCACAGGGTAGTTAGGCTGATTCAAGGCCTATGAGTCGACGCATATTGTTCAAATTTCCATAATATTTCATTCGGGTAGCATCAAGTCAACCCAAGGAGTTCTAGCGGTCGATGCACACTAGTTATGAGCCCCAAAAATCACTCTTTTTAAAAGCAGTTTCAACACAGTTTTTCACGCCAAAGTCTATACCACTAATCCCCATCATTCTAGACTCGATTTTATATTAAAATAACATTCTAAAACTCGATTATGCTTTGTTTTACTCATGGATTAACAACAAATCATCATTAATTTCATAATTTCGACTCGAAACTCTAAAACTCAGCAATGGAGGAACTTTCAACAATTTCCAAGACAGAGTTACCACACAATATAAGTACATATCTCATCACATATCAGTTAGAAAAACACCACGTATCACACAATCAACTAACAATTTCATCATTGATCAAGTATTCATAGTAATCATAACATAGAACAACATCCCACCCATAAGACAAAACCTAACTTTTATCCACCATTCAACATATTAACCCTTATAAAACCAGAACCCCACCCTTACCTCGAAATCAAGCTTTCTAGAATTTCACAGATGGTGGTTCCTCTTCTTGTCCTCTAGCCCTAGCCTTTCTCACTGTTAGTTCCAAAACACGTACTATCAGAAACTGATTCCAATCTTCCAATTCCCTTATAACCCCATCAACTATGGTTTGCCTATTATGCCCTTACTTATTTCTCTAACTCTCAATTATGCCCCCAACATTCTCCCAATTTTCAATTATGCCCCTCCTTCTCATTTTCACCTTAATATTCTTATATTATTAGAATAATAATAATTATTCCAATATCAATATTACCAATTATTTTATAATAACAACATTATCTCATAATAATTAAATTATTAATATTACTTATTAAACATTCTCACCACACCACCAATTCTACAAAATTAGCCACACACCCCTCACCCTCGAGGTCATTAACACTAAGGTCACTACCCCTTACCGCAGGGTACCCTAAACACAAAAAAGCACACATAATCACATTTATACACACAACTTCACAAAATTAAATTACGAAAAATTATTTAAAGTAAACGGGGCGTTACAACTCTCCCCCACTTAGAATATTTTCATTCTCGAAAATTACCTGACGCAAACAACTCAGGATATGACTCTCGCATCCTGCTCTCCAACTCCCAAGTTGCATTTCTTCCGGCAGCGCCTCCCCATACGACCTTCACGAGAGCAATCTCATTTCCCCACAACTGTTTCACCTTATGGCCATCAATTCTCACATGTAAAGCCTCCACAGTAAGGTTATCCCTTACTTGCACATCGTCCATCAAAATCACATGAGGCAGATCTGGAATGTGTTCCAGCAACTGCGAAACATGAAATACATCATACAAATTGGACAAACTTGGTGACAACTCCACTCTATAAGCAATAGCTCTTACCTGCTCGAATATCTGATATGGATCGATAAATCGAGAAGTGAGCTTCTTCGACTTTAGGGCACGTCTAGCACTAGTCACTAGAGTGACTTTCAAGAATACATGGTCCCTTTCTTGGAACTCAAGATCCTTTCTCCTCTTGTCTTGATAACTTTTCTCTCTACTTTGAGAAACTTTCATTTGTTCTCGAATTAGTTTCACTTTCTCCGTAGTCTGTTAGACTAATTTTCGGTTCAAGCACCACACTCTCACCAGATTCATGCCAACACAAAGGTGTCCTGCATCTCCGACCATACAAAGCTTCAAAAGGTGGCATCCCAATACTAGAATGAAAAATGTTATTATAAGTGAATTCAATCAACGACAAGTGACTATTCCAAGTACCTCCCTGTTCTAGAACACAAGCCCTCAACAGATCTTCTAACGACTGAATAGTCTTCTCTGTCTGACCATCCGTCTGTGATGATAAGCCGAACTCAACCTTAGTTTAGTACCCATCGCCTCTTGCAAACTCTCTCAAAATATGGAAGTGAACCTTATATCTCTATTCGACACAATGCTCAACGAAATTCCATGCAACTTAACAATTACACAGATGTAGATCTCCGCCAACTTCTACATAGAAAAACTGATATTAATCGAAATAAAATAGACCAACTTCTTCAATCTATCTACGATCACCCAAATAACATCATGCCCCCTCAGAGTATTTAGCAATCACGTCACAAAGTCCATAGAAATGCTGTTCCATTTCTATTCTGGAATAACCAATGGTTGCATGCAGGTCTCTGATGCTCAACCTTCAACTTCTGGCAAGTCAGACAAGTATAAACAAACTCCGCCACACCGCGCTTCCTTTCTAACAACCAGAATATCTTCTTCAGCTCTTGGTACATCTTAGTAGCTCCCAGATTGATACTTAGGCTACTCTGATGACTTTCTTCTAAAATCAACTTCTTTAGTTCCGTATTATCGGGAATATAAATTCTATTCCTGAATCTCAACACACCTTGTTCGTCTACTTTGAAATCATTCTTTGCAACTTGATCATCTCTAGCCATCAAGTCCACCAATTTCACATCCAGTTTTTGATTATCTTTAATCCTAGTAAGAAAATGATTGTTGATTGTTAGCATTCCCAACTTCACACTCTGATGTGTTAATTCACAGACTAAACTCATGTTTATAAACTGTTCCACAAGTTCCAACTCTCTAACCATCATTGCTGACATGTGCATCGACTTCCAACTTAAAGCATCCGCCACGACATTAGCATAAAGCTTCTCCTCCTTCAGAACCTGAAACACAATCCTCAAATGTTTCTCATGCTCCTCTTCTGACTTAGAATAGATCAGAATGTCATCAATGAACACTACAACAAAATGATCTAAGTAGTTATGCAAAATGTGGTTCATATACTCCATAAATACACCGGGTGCATTAGTAACGCAAAAAGGCATCACCAAGTATTCATAAAGTCCGTAACAAATCCTGAATGCGTTCTTCTGAACATCTTCATCTTTTAATTTTATTTGATTATAACCTGACCTGAATTCTATCTTGATGAACACCTGAGTACCCACCAGTTGATCCATTAAATCATCTATCCTTGAAAGTGGATACTTGTTCTTAATAGTCACTTTGTTCAACTACCAATAATATATACACAATCTCATACTACTATCTTTCTTATTTACCAACATTACCGGAGCTCCCCAAGGCGACACACTTGGTCTTGCAAACTTTTTTTCCAACAAGTCTTCTAGTTGTTTCTTCAACTCCACTAATTCTGAAGCCGAATTCCTATATGGTGCCATAGAAATAGGTCTGATACCAGGGAGAAGATCAATAGTAAATTCCACTTCACTTTCTGGAAGTACATCTGAAATATCCTCCAAAAATACTTTTGGAAACTCTCGTACCACTTGCACTTCATCGACCGCAGCTTGACTGTCAACAGATAGAGATGCGAACATCGCAAACACCTGAGTGCCATCTTCTAAAATCTCCTTCAAATCTTCCATAGATAAGAAACCATCCCCATCCTCATCACCAGGAGTAGGAAACCACATCTATTGATTAAAATAATTAATATGAACATGGTTAAACATCAACCAGTTTATTCCCAAGATAATATCGAGATTCATTAACGGCAAGCAAATGAGATCCACATCAAAATCCCTATCAAATATTCTCAAAGGACAATTCAAGCAAACAAGAGAAGTAGCCACCAATCCCTTAGCAAGAGTTTCGATAACCATTTCTCCCTTCATCACAGATACACTAAGGCCTAGCCTTTTTACAGAATCATTAGAAATAAAGGAATGAGTAGCACCAGTATCAATAATAGCAATCAAAGGCTGTCGCTACTGCGAAAATCGGCGCCGGCTTGACAGGAGAGTCGCCACCGTGCGTTATTTATCCCTCAGAGCGGGAAAGGAAACGCTCGAAGTAAACCTCGCAAAGACGGGAAAAGGTATGGTCATCGCAACCAAAACCTGGATTCGGGAGTCGGTTACGCAAGGGGAAGGTATTAGCACCCCTCACGTCCATCGTACTCGATGGGATCCACGCTTGGTGTTTATAGGTAAAAGGGTGTATTATCTATCTACGCTAATGGCTGGTCTGAAAAGAAAATAAAAGGACAGGACTCGACAGAACATACGGTGTTCTGGGCCTACGTATTCCCTCGTGCAATGGGAAAGTCAGAGTCAACGTAGTTCGACTTCCTACGTCTAAACGGGGGAAAGGTTGCTCGCCAGGACATCGCGTCCTGTGCCTACGTACTTCCATCTGAAATGAAAGATCAGAGCAAACGTAGTTCGGCTAACTACGGGTCAACAGGGGCTTTCACACAGCAGTGAGAAAACAAACTGGTCTCTAAGGCTCGGGAACCTACAACTATGATCTGGTCTCAAATGCGCTCGGGCAAGAGAAAAGGGGCAACAATTAGTCGTTAGCGGGAAAGTCTCGATCGCACAGCCGCGAGAGAACAAAAGTTAGTCGTTAGTGTGCTCGCTAGGATATCGCATCCTATGCCTACATATCTTCGTCTGGAACGAAGAATCAGAGCAGCTGTAGTTCAGCTAACTACGGGTCAAGCTACTCAAAAGCTCCTACAGAAAGGAAAGGGAAACCCTAGAACTATAGCTGGAAAAGGGGAATCTACCTACTGCTATCACACCTGGTTGACCATCCTAATGTCTATCATAACAACTCCGCAGCGGAGAAGTCAGAGCTCCTAAGGGATCATGGCAACAGGATTAAACTACAAACAAGAAACTGCAACGTAAATGAATACTGAAAATATGCATGAATGCAACAACTGAACAAACGAGGCACAGGGGCCGCAAACCACAAAGGCAAGGGAGCTCAGCTCTACCAAATACCAACAAGCAAAGCCACGCACTAACAAACAAGCAGAAGGAGGACCACCTCAACTTCTCATGCACACAACGTCTACTTCTAAGATGCACCTATTCAGAACTATTTAGATGAATACCTAAGTCTAATGCAACATAACATCACGCAAGTCAAACAATACAAAGAGACTAACCCTGAGCAGGGCTTCAAACAAACCTGAAACAAGCTCCTAACCTAGCTCTAAACAGAACTCTATACAATACCCTAAGCAAGGATCTAAGCAACAACTCTACTCCAAACCCTAAGCAAGGATCTAAACAAACTCCTAGGCAAGAGGAATCAATCCCATTCTCCAAGCTTCAGAACAAGCTTACCAGAGAAAGGAAGCTAAGCAGACAAGCTCATAGTGTCTTCCTCAGGAGAACACTAGGAGGTGTATACTCAGGAGTCATATCCTATGCGGCTCGACAACTGTGATCAGTTTACATTCCTCCTCAGGAGAAATTAAACTCACATGAAGGCTCCGGCATCACGGGATACTTGAGAAATACCTATATGCACTAGGGGAACTAAGTGAGCAGGCTCATAGGACCTTCCTCAGGAAAGTACTAGGAGGCTGACACTTAGGAATCGTATCCTACGTGGCTCAACAACTGTGATCAGTTTACATTCCTCCTCGGGAGGAATTAAACTCGCAAGTTGGCTCCAACATCACTGGATACTTAAGAAAACCTAGACAAACTAGTGGAACTAAGTGAATAGACCCATAGGACCTTCCTCAGGAAAGTACTAGGAGGCTTCCACTTAGGAATCGTATCCTACGTGGCTCAACAACTGTGATCAGTTTACATCCCTCCTCAGGAGGAATTAAACTCACAAGTCGGCTCCGACATCATTGGATACTTACGAAAGAGGTGAGAAGGAAGACTGAAAGTCATTCATAGTGCCTTCCTCAGGAAAGTACCATAAACTCCCTTCAAACCTCAGGATCTCGAACCTCACAAACAGACAACAAGCTCCTAGACTAAGCCTCAAACTACTGCATCCTTGCAAGCTCCAACAGGACCTCCATCAGCTCCCACCTTAAGAAGAAACCACAGGCCAGCAAACCACAGGAGTCTATCTCTGAAGTTCAACCACAGTTGAACTTCAAAGTCAGAAGTCATCAAGACTTCTCCTATCTTCAGGCTCAGACAAATCACAGCAAAACACCCTACAAAAATCTATCAAAAATCTAATGGGAGACCTACATGGCTCTAGGACAACATACTGAAAAATCAGAACAAGATTCAATGCCAGATGAAAGAATCAAAATCAGCAACACAGACATGTCCACAGACCAATTATTCAACATCAATAACAGTGAAAAAAATGCAATTAAAATGAAAATGCATGACTAAGCTACAGTTTTTATGCTATAGAATTCTACACTGAATCACGAGTCTACAGAAAAAAGAACGGAATTATTTGACCAATTCTACTATTTTTTATGAATTTCCTAATGATATGCATGCATTAAAAATATTAAAAAAACACATCAATTAAAATGGAAAATATGCACAAAAATAGGGAACAAAAATAAAAAGTCACTTTTATTTTTATTTAATTTTCTTAACATTTTTTTATGAAATGGTGGAAAAAAGAATTATTAAAAAAACAATTATTTACATTTATTATGATTTTCTAATATGAAAAATATAAAAGAAAAATCAAAAAATAAAGGAAAATGACATGGAGGGTGCAAACAGCAAGAGTCTAGTTATCAATTCCTTGGGCCCTGATTTGGGGGGTACTAAAAGCAATCTGGGGCGCAGGGCCCAAGCTGCCAAAAACAACTAACAAATATTGAAACTGAAAAAAACCTGGGGGGGGGCAGCGTTAGTAATTTATTCAGTTATTATCCCCTATGGGCCCCCACGAGGGGGTGCAGGAAGCAATAGGGCCTAAGGCCCAACTACAATTCACTCAGGTCTCTCACGCCATGGGGGTGATTGAGCAATAATGGGGTGTAGCGTTCAGAACACGCTTGGGCCTAAGCCCAGTGCCCCAAACCCTAATCCAGTACACAACAAAACTCAGCTCTCAACCCTAACGCTAGCACTGTTCATCCTCCCTTGACCTTGCGCCGTTCACTCTTTCGTCTCTCCCTCATCTCTCTCTGCAACTCTCAAACATCCAACAACAACAACACGCCATAATGTCACCATTATCCCCCTCAATCCAAGCCTCACACACAATTAAACCCTAAACGAAACTAACACTCAACGAATCAACACAGAAGCATCATCATTTAGAAGAAACACGCAACCAGAGTGAGATGACGTGTACCTGTAGCGAAGAGTTCTTGACACTCGTTGGAGAAAGAGTTCTCAGAATCTCAACGAACCTCCCAACAGCTCTCACACAAAATCTATTCTCAAATCTCTGGGCGAAGCAAGAACAAGATAAAGGATTCTGGATGTTCGCTGAAATGTCTTGAAGCGCGAAGTTCTTTGAACGCTGATGAAGATCTACAAATTTTCTGAGAAGAACTGGAGAGTTCTTGGATACCGAAGCCAGACGATTGAAGATCCTGGTACTCTTGATGAAGATTGTTTTGAAAGGACGGATGAAGTTGATGGAAGAAGATGGAGGTTGTCGATTTCTGGAAATTAATGATGAAGATGATGAATGTCTGGAAAAAATTGGATGAAGATCTGTTGTTGTTCTGGAAAGTTGATGGAGGAGGATGAAGATCTGGTGTTGGTGAACGAAGGATTCTGGAAATATTGTTGTATGAAGGATGAAGGTTGTTGGTTTCTGGAAATTTTGGTTGGAGGTTTGATGATTCCGGCGACGATGATGAAGGTGACGGAGGGACGATCGGAGGAAGAAGATGATATGAAGCTCTGGTGATTTTCTGGTGTTTGCAGATTCCGGTGGTGGCCGGAGTTGGTTGGGTCGCCGGCGGTTGGTTGCTAGGGCGTTTGCATGCCCGGCGGTAAGGGGGCTCCGGCGAGGACGAGAGGAGGCCAGGTGGCTCAGGGAGATGGTTGCATGCGTGCCACGTGTGGTGGCGTGGAGAGAGAGGGAGAGATAGTGGGGACCACGTGTGAGCGTCTGGGGAATCAGAATGGCTGTGGTGGCGTGATTCTGGGTGAACGTGTGGGACCCCTTGCTGCGCAACACGTGTCAGCTTTATACCCTTGCAGTTGCTGGAGGCTTCTAGATGGTTCTGGAAATTTGGACGCTTTGGACTATTTTGAATTTTTTGCTGATGAGAATTGGATGAATCTGGACAAAACAATACTGGGCCTCCCCAGTTGGGCCCAACGAAACTCAGCATACCAAAATTCAAAAAAAACTGCAAAATCATGAAAAACTTAATTAACTAAACTAATAAACCTACAATTAATTCTAACTAACATTAATCTATCCTAATTAAATCTAAAAAGACAATTAACCTAATTAATTCTGAAAAGTGATTAAGAACCTAATTAATTCTATATTATCCTAATTTTCCATTAAAAATCTAATATCACTTAATATCTATTAAAGTCCTAATATTAATAAAAGAAACTATATTATTTTCTATATTCTCTAAAAACTATTAAGCTTCTAATATTATTTAATATCTACTAAAAATCTATTATTAAAAAAGAAAAACTATATTATTTAAAAAAACAATTAATTCCTATTAACCCTAATTTGTCACTCTATTTAATATGCTAAGAGAAAATTCACTAATATCCTAAAAATGATAAAAGCTATTTAAATTCTATTAAAATTCTACAAATGATTAAAATCTATTTAAAATATCCTATAAAATTCTAAAAAGAAAATTAAGCTATTAAAATATTCTATAAACCTATTTAAATTCCAGAAAAATCCTATAAAGCCTGCTAAAAATTCACAAAAGCCTATTAAAATCCTAAAAAATGCAGATGAATGCAAATGACCCCCATAAAAGCGCACGAGACCAAATCGAATCGAACAGGTATCCCCGGACATCAGAATATTCTCAAAATCACTGAAAAATCACCGAGGAGCGCAAAATTTCCCGAAAATAAAACCCTGGTAATCTGGACTGGGTCTGCCATATCTGATAGACAAAAATCAAGCTGTAAACTCTGATATCCCCTGCTTGTGCACAAAAATCATACATCTGAGCTGTGAGTATGAAATTAAACCATGAGTCAGACAGGAGAATTGGTTGGTCAAATTTTAGGGTGCAACAGCTGCCCCTATTCAAGCGACTTGGACCTGAAGGGTTTGAAGAGCGCTCAGCCTTCAAACATTCAGAGGTACGAGGCGGTTGAATACAAATAAAACCCGAAAATTTGCCAACCGCGAGCATATATTGTAAACTGCTTGGAGAATGAAGTCCAGAAAACCGAGTCCAGTCATTATGGCACCATACTGATTAATCATCTGATAAAGAACTCCTGATTTGAATACCCGTCGCTTGTGATACCCCGTATAACAAACCCTGAGGGCTGCAACAAAATGCCTGCTCCTTTCACATTGCCTACTGATAGGCGGGAAGAGAAATATACTCACATCGCCCAAAGATGGACGGGAAGACACCTTGATTGAATACTCACTTCGTCTAATGATAGACGGAAAGACAACATTAATCTCCATATTCACATCGTCTAAGGGTAGACGGCATTATCCTGATTGATGAACAAATCATTATTCGCATCGTCTAAGGGTAGACGGGATCATCCTGATTGATGAACAAATCATTATTCTCATCGTCTAAGGGTATACGGGATCATCCTGATTGATGAACAACTCATTATTCTCATCGTCTAAGGGTATACGGGATCATCCTGATTGATGAACAACTCATTATTCTCATCGTCTAAGGGTAGACGGAATTATCCTGATTGATGAACAACTCATTATTCACATCGTCTAAGGGTAGACGGAATCATCCTGATTGATGAACAACTCATTATTCTCATCGTCTAAGGGTAGACGGAATCATCCTGATTGATGAACGAATCAATATTCACGTCGTCTAAGGGTAGACGGAATCATCCTGATTGATGAACAAATCATTATTCACATCGTCTAAGGGTAGACGGAATCATCCTGATTGATGAACAAATCATTATTCACGTCGTCTAAGGGTAGACGGAATCATCCTGATTGATGAACAAATCATTATTCACATCGTCTAAGGGTAGACGGAATCATCCTGATTGATGAACAAATCATTATTCACATCGTCTAAGGGTAGACGGAGAGAAATAATCTCTGAATTCACGCTGTCTACTGACAGACGGGAGAAAATCTTAATCTCCATACTCACATCGTCTAAGGATAGACGGAAAGACACCAGAATCTCCATACACACATCGTCTAAAGATAGACGGGAAGTCACCATAACGCAATTCAACACCATCCTTTGAATTTCAGAATCCTTCTGTCTACGGGAATTGATGGAAAGATCAACATCCTTGAAGGGGCCACATCGTCAGTATGGACCGACGGCAAGAAAAACCACCTTTTAAGGAACCATGTCGTCAATAAGAATCGACAATCACGAAAACTGAACATTCTTCGAAGAGCCTCGACATCAATTGGGATTGACGGTCAGAAAAGTACCTCTTGAACGTCATCATATCCAATAAACAGAAAGAGAACCAATATCCAAAATCATTTTGAAACCCCTCAACAACTAAGGATAGCCGGAGAAGACTCGCTGGGGAAACACCTTATCATATGTCTGATCTGGCAATAAGAAACCCGCTGGGCAGTAACCAAAACTTCACATCGTCTACTGATAGACGGAAAGGAAAGCTACTTATTATAGAAACTCTATTTTGAACCCCATTGAAAATCAACCAAAATCTCACATCGTCTACTGATAGACGGGAAGAAAAGCATATCCTGGGAGAAACCCCTTCTTGAAATCTTACTGCGATCACCCGCAACTTCACATCGTCCATGGATAGACGGAAAGAAAACCACATTCGTACTCAAAACGTCTAATGATAGACAGAGACATCCACTCATTGGAGGAACACATCGTCAATATGAATTGACGGGAAGAAAAGCTTGTCAACATCAGATGACTGACTGATCAAAGCATAATCGCTGTATGATCTGAGATACAAATAATCCGCTGGACTGTCTGAATACTGCTGCTGAATAAATGTCCCTGAACTGATCACAGAGTAATTCACGCGCCATATGAGGCTGATAGACAATCTGACTTATGCGTTGTATGCACATGCAAATGCTTTAATCTTTCTACAGCGTAATGCTCCATTCTAGATGGAAATGCTACGCATTTTGAAAATGTCATGCAGGTATGATGCAAATATGATGCATGCAATATGTTAGCAGGCTCGAGCTGCCGGAGAAGGCCGGGTACAGAAAACCACTTCAGCAAAGTAAATGTTGAAGGCAAAGCCAACTCTGCTGGGGATAACCCGGATATCACTGAATCGTCCTAGCAAAATAAATGCTGGGAGAGTGAAATCAACTCCGCTGGGGATATTAGGAACTTAACCGAACGCCTCGACGAAGTAATACCCTGCTGGGGAATGTGACTCCGCTGCTAAATAGCAGATGTGCTGAATACGATTGGACTCCTCTGGGGATAGCTTATCCATACCAATGACAAATTGGTCTTTGCTGGAGACAATGGAGGGAGTCCTCCTGTGCGCTGATGAAGCTCGGATCTGGAAATTGATGCGCCAACACGGGTGGACTTCACAGTAATCGCAAACTTGGATTTGAGCTCTTAAGCTTATCTTATTGGGTCAGATACAACTGCCGCTGGAAAACATTCTTCCTGAATACACAGCCTTTTAGTGAAGAGTCAAGGGATAGTGACACGACTTCCCGCATTCATCTCGCTCTCGAGAATCGACTGCATCTGCTCGAATAACCCTGAATGACCCTGTAGGTACGGAGAACAATCAATCCTTTTGCTTCTGATATGCCCCAGCCTACATGACATCTGTAGGGATAGTCCCTGAAAGGAAATCTGCACATCTGTTCCTTGATGGTCTGATATGATATGCCTCAGCATTCTGAACTTCCTAGAGATACTTCACCTCGAATGCTTCTCGCATAACCTTTGCGCGCTTAAGATGGTCGGCCCCCTGACTGCAATGACCTTGCTCCGATTATCTGATTCAGAGTAGTACCTCCTGACTATGACGTATTCACCAAATCTCACTCTGATTGCCCCAGAATAACTGTCTTCGGAAAAGCTGACCTGACTGGGGATCACAATAAAAGCTTGCCCCTGTTCTCGGAATCTTCGGGCGTTCTGCGTTCTATCTTGAACATACTTTCCACTGTAAGAAACTTTCCTGCTGTCCAGCGCTTACTCGCAAGTAAAACAAGTTGTTCTGCATAAAAGATGTATTAACGCAACACATATGACAGCTTTGACATCCAATCTGTTCACTGGGAAAAGGAAAACAGTTTATAGCATATAATGCACAAAACATTTATCAACATCAGTATCAACATGGTAAGAGGAACCTTTTAGGAGTCAGAATCGACACGACCTTTACCGGAGTATGCTTTCGAAACACCCTGCTTCAATTAGGTCTTTTGAAGGTTGTAACGTGGTCAGGTTCACGGTTTTGAAAGAAAGGATAAAGGCTCAAAGTTTATTCTAACCCACCCGTTCTCCTTGATGTTCTCCCATCCTACGTTTAGCTAATTTGACCTTGGCGCTCACCTCTCAGAGGCTGAAAAAATAGGAATGATAGTTCGAGAAACTTTTGGATTTGGGAGTGACAGCCACTCACCTTTCGTCTTTGACATTTGTGGTCACACGACTTGTATTTCCATCGAGGATTTTTCTTTTGATCCTTTTCGTCTTTTCTTTTTCATATCCCTAACTTTTGCCTGGACTGACTCCTTTTGAGTATCTTTTGATTTTTTTAAGTCCAGCGGGATGCCCTCATTTTTGCCTAAGTCATTTGTTTTGAAATTTTCTTGACTTAGCGGGCTTTTGATTTTTTTCATTCTTCTTTGCTTTTGAACAAGTCGTGTGACACTGGTTGTCTGACTCTTTGGGAAATGATGTGGCTGTCCCACTCCTGATTGAACCATTGTGGTCTTTTAGGCACGACCTCTAGGGGTGTGATTGATCCTCGAACGGACACTCCTTTTGCAATTTGGACGCTCGGTCAAATTAGCTAACACCTACCCTGCCCCCGGTTATGATTGAGGGTTTTTCATTCACAGAAAGAACTCCTACTACAAGGCTCAAAGGGGTTGACAAGGGATTATCTTCCTTATAACTCCGGTGTTTAAGGATTTGAAACAATGCCTGTACATCATCAGCAAGTTTTATTTCAAAAGCATACAATATCGGTAGTTGCATGTCGGTCATTTTCGTCATCCTCCCCAAATTCTTCTTGACCAAGTGTTGGACATTTGTAGAAACAGTTAGTGAACACGAATGGATTCAATCAAAACATGCACATTTATTTCATTATCATCAATTTGAATGAAAACAACCAAGTTTTACAAACAAGATTACAAATTCAAACAGGAAAGCAATTACAAATGTAAAGAAATGACAAGCTAAAACAAAGGAAATATGCTAGCTTCCGAGAACTGGGCTTTTGCATCTACCCTGCTGCTGAACCAGCTATCTTTATTAGGGGCAATCCAATGCTGTCCTGATCTGCTTCAACGACCCAACCAAACTATAGAGCTCTTCCTCTTTCATTCAGATGATGTGGGGACCTCCCGGCCCGAAGCTGATTGCTGCACTATCAAGCAGATCCTGCACTTTGTGCTTAAATGCTTTACAGTTCTCAACTGTATGGCCAGGTGCCCCGGTATGGAACTCGCAAGTAGCGTCAGCATCGTACCCCGGTGGTGGTGGTCCCGTTAAGGGAGCCAATGTCCTTTTACGAACCAATTGGAGCTGAAGCAATGTCTGCAGAAGCTGTGCGTATGGTATAGGAGGAGTTTCCAAATGACGGCTTGCCAAAGGACCTTGATTCTGACCTCTTTTATACCCCCGATTATTCTGTTGCTGAGGCTGCTGCTGCCGGTATCGGGTTGACCCTTGAGCACCCTTCGTATCAAATGCAACATCGGCTTCTTGATCTTCGATGTACTGATTAACGCTCTCCTTATGCTTAGCCATTTGCTTTCTCAGATCCGCCCCAGGAATAGGCAACAATTGTGGGCCTGGAGATTCTGACACCATGGAGTCCAGGATACGCTTCTGACCCACTGCAGCTTTGGAAACATCTGTCATCTTAGCATCGATTGAGACAGGAGCAATATGCACAGCTACGCCGCCCGGCGTAAATTCAATATCGTGCGAGTCAATCAGGTCTTGAACGTTGTGTTTGAAAGCATGACATCCCTCGATGTCATGTCCGAATGCCCCGGAATGAAAATCACATTGCTTATTGGCATCGTATCCCTGAGGAAACGCTTTTGTTGGTGGTGACAACGTTCTTTTCTCAACCAGATTAAACCTCAACAAGATCTGCAAGAGCTCCGCATATGCCATAGGTGGTGCCTCAAATATTCTCCTTGGCTTCCCTTCCTGGATCCTCTGCTGAACCGGATGTATCTTCTGTTGCTGCTGCTCAGGTTCCACATGCACAGGTGGCACGAGCTTCTTCATTGCGGCTTCGAATAGCTGATCGTCTTCTTTCCTAAGCACATTCTTGACTACTTCCATGATCAGGCTCATTTGGGTCTTCAGCTGACTGTTCTCCTCTTTGAGAATCTTCTGCTCTAGACGCATCTCTTGCATGTCTCTCATCATCTGCCCCAGCTGGCTTTGGACTTCGATCAATTCAACCTGATTCTGTTCCATATCTCTGAAGGAGTTCCTGCAACAAACTGGACGATGAGGAAATAAGACGCACGGTTCTGATATACCTGTTAAAAAATAATGCAATGCGGAAAGCAACCACACATTCATAACGAGATAAAGAGAAACCCAAGCTATAAGCAAACAGACGAACATCTCCCATAAATGTACAACCAACAAAATCAGCAGGTAAGCACAAATGAGTATGACTATAACGACCCCAACCAACAATCCTGGTGGTGGTCGACAAATACTGATGCACAAAAAGCTAAACGGATTAAGCAGAGAAAACAGATGCGGCATCCGACGCGAAAACCTCTAGAAATTTCTCCCATACAACCGAACTTTCTGATTGGCAATCTTCAGAGCACACACTTCCTGTGGAGTCTTCCATGATATTAACTGACGAACCCGCACAACTGGAGGACGGAAAATCATTAATCTGAACAAAACCCTGAGAAGTGATGCAAATACGGCTAGAGTCTAACAGATCCTGAATCTGGCTTCTAAGCACCTTACAATCATTGGTGGAATGCCCCTGTGCCCCAACATGGTACTCACAGCGGGCGCTGGCATCAAAGCCTGGAGGATAAGGTGGAATTACCGGCTTAGTCTCTCTCGGCACTATCAATCCGCTTCTGACCAAATCTGGCAACAACTGACCGTATGACACCGGTAGCTGAGTAAACTGCCTTTCAGGCTTCCTTGGTCTTCGTGGAGCATGCTGACGCGATCGGCGATAGGATGATCGTTGACTTGAAGTGTCTGAAAACTGATCCTGAGATGCTAGAGATTCTGAGGTGACGTCATCTCCTTCCCACTCTTCTTGAGAACTGACAACTGACTCAATCTTATCAACTGGGACGTAAGGAACACCTCGAAACTTTCCACTCCTGAGTCCTCTCTCAACAATCTCTCCCAGCCTCATCAGGCCCACAAAGTTTGTGCAACTGAACAATTTGTCAAAATAATGGCCTTTCAGAGTACCCAAGAAGATGTCAACCAGTTCTCTTTCCGGAAGCGGTGGTCGAACACTAGCAGCCAATTCTTTCCATCTTCGCAAATACGCTCTGAATGATTCATTCTCTGCCTGAGACAATTCTTGCAGATCTACGAGACTAGGAGTCAAATCCAAGTTGTAATCATACTGCTTTATGAAAGCTCTGGCTAAATCCACCCAAGATCGAATCTGATTACTCTCTAATTGCACATACCATCTCAACGATGCCGCAGTCAGGCTATACTGAAAGCAATGGATCATCAATTTGTCATTTCGCACAAACGAAGTCATCCTCCGACAGAACATCGTCAAATGCAACTTCGGACAGCTATCTCCCGTGTATTGTTCAAATTCCGGCATTTTGAACTTGTACGGCAACACGAGGTCAGGGACCAAGCACATGGCTACAGCATCTAGGTTAACGGCATCTTTCGCTTCCAAGGCTTTCATTTGCTCTTCCAACACTCGGAGTCTTCTACCATCGTCAAGAGCTCTTGGATCTACTAACCCGGTCATTGGAATATCTCTCCGGTAATTCATCGCAGGGAAAGCAACACATTGATTGTTAACAGGAGGATAATATTCATTTCGGGCAAGAAACTGTTCATGCCGATCTCGGTTCTCAACAGTTGGCTGCACAACTTGGTCTGCAGTAAGATTGTTCGCTTGCGGGAAGCCTTCCATAGAATCATACTGATGGTTGGACGCCATAGTAAACCCTGCCTGGGTGTCAGGAACCTGGAAATTGCCTTCAGCCATAGCTGCCAATTACCGGTAACTGATTACACTGCTTGATTCTGCTCAAATCTGCTTCAGCCCCTTGGTCGTCTTCAACACTCCACTCTTGCCTCAAACAATTCCCCGAGAATCACTTTCTGGTGAAAACAAAGGCTGGGTAAGTGCTCTAACCTGCTAGAGAAATGCTATGCAATATGATTTATGCAAACAGAAATACAAAAATGCTAACGTGCATGTGTGCATTGGAGATATTTTCCCTCCAATTCCAGTGTCAGTGGTAGCAAGACGAGATAAACCATAGAGACAATATTTGGAAAAACCCTCATATATTGATTAGAATAACAGTCTTGTCAAGAAGTTACACAACTATGCTCCATACAGCTGATATGACAAAGAGGATCCCAGCCAACATGCCTGGTGGTGACCTCAACATACAGAATACAAGAGAAATCAAATACGGGTACGGTTGCGGAAGTCCTCGACCATCTTCTTTGTCTCTGCATGATCCGGTTGATAAATCAAACCTTCTATCAGTCGATCCCTCTTCCTGACTGTCCCCTGGATGTCTCTGACAAAGTCTTCCCAAGCTTTATCATTAGCACCATCCCCAGGTTTGGGTCTCTTGGCATCTGCTCTATGCTGGAAATCTTCCAAGTTCTTCTTGGCATCTATCAACTTGCGCTCGGCTTCGTATCGGCGACAGGCTTCTTCTTCAAGCTCTTCGTTCTTCACCTTGACCTGTTCTTCTAACTGAGCAATCTGTGTCTTCAGCGCTTCTTCTCGTTCCTTGCGCTTGGTCATAGTGAGATCCCAGTGTTCTCTGAATTTGGCTAGCTTGGTATAGGCCCTGTCCAGCTCCTGCTTCTTAGTGGCCAATACACTACTAACTGAGTCTACATCTAACTCCAAACGCTTCTTGGTTTCAGTCAATTCCAATAGCGTAGCCTTCAGATGTTTCAGAGTTTCAGCCTGTTGCTTAGAAATATATCCTGTTTCAATATTTTCATGCCGAAGCTGGGCATTCTCCTGCTCTAAAGCCTCTTTAGCCCTCGCTAGCTCTTCTTTCTCCGCCATCAGCTGCTTGTAAACCTGAATGTCCACAGTAGTAGGCTCCTCTACTGGAGGAGGATGCAATGGCTGAACCGCTGGATACGGCATAAGGAACTTCACAGCTCGCTCACGAATCCATTCTACATATGGGCTAGGAACTCGAGTATCCCCTCTGTTACCTGAAAGCTTCCCTCTCTTGTGCAAGTTTTTCCAGGCTTTCTCAAGTTTAGTCAGCATCTCTTTCCCTATTGCCCCGGTGAGATACAGAGATTCCTGTATCTCCTCGGGCTTTGGCGCTCCTTGAGGTATGTACCCAAATTGCTTGATCAATAAAGAAGGGTTATAGTTGACACAACCTTTCCTTCCTATTAACGGAACATTCGGGAATCCTTCGCCTTTGAGTATGACTTCAGCTCCAAATACCTCTTTATTGGTCCATACCACGTTCTCAGCAGTTAATCCCATTAAGCGCTCGGGCCATCCTAGAGAATTGATAGACGTGACAAAAGGGCCCGACTTAGGCAAATGACTGGTGAACCACCTGCATAGGAGAGGTACGCAACAAGACACATTCCTTCCTCGTCGCTTTTCATTCTGATAGTGAGTTGAATGGTGGATATCTCCCAGCAAAGTAGGAACTGGGTTTCCCGCAGCCAAAATATAGAAGGCATCTGAATCAACAAAATCAGGAATGTTCGGGAATAACACGATGCCATACACACATACAGCAAGGATAACGTCAAAAACATCCCATTTACCCTTCTGGGCATACTCTCGAGCCTTATCCACTAAGACATCCAACGGAAATCCCCATACGTCTCCTCTTCTGATCATCTTCCCAGACAACTCAGACTCTTTCAAGCACAGGATGGCAGAAAGCTCAGCCAGCTTAGGCTCAGCGTCCGTACGATAAAAAGGCATCTGATCACGGATCGGTATATCCAGAAGTGCAGAGTACTCCTCCAGGGTAGGAGCCAAAACAAAGTCGGGAAATACAAAACACCTGAGCTCCGCGTCGTAGAACTGTAACAAAGTATAGATGCCGCTGGTCTCGTAAACAGATGGCTGATAAACGTAGGTCAGAATCCTCCCATATCTCTTTCTGAAGTCACCCATTCCTCTCTTCTTAGCAATAGCCATCAATTCTAACAATAGACTGATATTCGGCGACGGAAACTTATAGGGCAATACTCTCTTCAGGTTTTCCATGTCTTGCTAGGAACAAACACCAGAACTGGAAGGGAAAATATGTACCTGCAATACACACACGTTAGTTGAATGCAGATGGTAATGCAATGATGCAATATGATAAATAATGCAATCTGCGAACATAGGGGCTATGCTGTAGCCTGAAGAGGAATATCTCTGTGATCAAGAACAGAAAACCATCACGGTCATCAGAACCTCATGCCAATAACTATTATCTGATACTCAAAATATCAATCCCCTGGTAAGAAAACCATCTGAACCTCTGTATCTGACGAAAATACCATCTGATAATAGCCTCAACCTCAGATAAGAAACCCTTCTGATCCAGACAAAACACCTGGAGATGAATCAAGAACACCACCTGATAACTACTGAATCATGGTTTCTGAAGGCCAGTTTTCCTGCAATAACCCAGTCCCTCTCACAGGTAGGATAAACCTAATCCACGGACAAAGGTACGGCATCCTATGCGGTCATCAGCGTCACAGACTTTCATGAGTGACGATACGATTCCCAGAAGGAGTGGCATCATCAAATCATGAAGAGGCCTCACTTAGCTGACTTCCAAATGATCGGTCCCCAGAGTCGACAATCCCCACGTCTGGACTCCCCTCAGATCCTCAGGACCGGAAAGGAGCACCTCTGCAAGAATCTCGTCTGAGCGCAGATTTTCGTAGGGAACTGTGCCTGCTCAGCAGACAGGTTCGTCTACTACTTCTCCACAACTATATCTAGGTGTGTACTCAAGCCCAGGTCCGGCTTTCCACTCACAGTAACCTCCCTTTGCCCACAGCAATAATCATGATAATATAATGCTGGAAAATAAATGCGGAGAGGTAAAGGTACAGAAAAGTAAAGTGCAGAAAAGTAAAATACAATATGCACAACACCCAACCAATAAACATCCAAGCGCTAGGATTGACTCGCGTAGGGGATGGGAAACGGTCCCAGCATAAGGGATGGGAAAAGTCCCTAGATGCTATAGATCCCCAGCAGAGTCGCCAGCTGTCGCTACTGCGAAAATCGGCGCCGGCTTGACAGGAGAGTCGCCACCGTGCGTTATTTATCCCTCAGAGCGGGAAAGGAAACGCTCGAAGTAAACCTCGCAAAGACGGGAAAAGGTATGGTCATCGCAACCAAAACCTGGATTCGGGAGTCGGTTACGCAAGGGGAAGGTATTAGCACCCCTCACGTCCATCGTACTCGATGGGATCCACGCTTGGTGTTTATAGGTAAAAGGGTGTATTATCTATCTACGCTAATGGCTGGTCTGAAAAGAAAATAAAAGGACAGGACTCGACAGAACATACGGTGTTCTGGGCCTACGTATTCCCTCGTGCAATGGGAAAGTCAGAGTCAACGTAGTTCGACTTCCTACGTCTAAACGGGGGAAAGGTTGCTCGCCAGGACATCGCGTCCTGTGCCTACGTACTTCCATCTGAAATGAAAGATCAGAGCAAACGTAGTTCGGCTAACTACGGGTCAACAGGGGCTTTCACACAGCAGTGAGAAAACAAACTGGTCTCTAAGGCTCGGGAACCTACAACTATGATCTGGTCTCAAATGCGCTCGGGCAAGAGAAAAGGGGCAACAATTAGTCGTTAGCGGGAAAGTCTCGATCGCACAGCCGCGAGAGAACAAAAGTTAGTCGTTAGTGTGCTCGCTAGGATATCGCATCCTATGCCTACATATCTTCGTCTGGAACGAAGAATCAGAGCAGCTGTAGTTCAGCTAACTACGGGTCAAGCTACTCAAAAGCTCCTACAGAAAGGAAAGGGAAACCCTAGAACTATAGCTGGAAAAGGGGAATCTACCTACTGCTATCACACCTGGTTGACCATCCTAATGTCTATCATAACAACTCCGCAGCGGAGAAGTCAGAGCTCCTAAGGGATCATGGCAACAGGATTAAACTACAAACAAGAAACTGCAACGTAAATGAATACTGAAAATATGCATGAATGCAACAACTGAACAAACGAGGCACAGGGGCCGCAAACCACAAAGGCAAGGGAGCTCAGCTCTACCAAATACCAACAAGCAAAGCCACGCACTAACAAACAAGCAGAAGGAGGACCACCTCAACTTCTCATGCACACAACGTCTACTTCTAAGATGCACCTATTCAGAACTATTTAGATGAATACCTAAGTCTAATGCAACATAACATCACGCAAGTCAAACAATACAAAGAGACTAACCCTGAGCAGGGCTTCAAACAAACCTGAAACAAGCTCCTAACCTAGCTCTAAACAGAACTCTATACAATACCCTAAGCAAGGATCTAAGCAACAACTCTACTCCAAACCCTAAGCAAGGATCTAAACAAACTCCTAGGCAAGAGGAATCAATCCCATTCTCCAAGCTTCAGAACAAGCTTACCAGAGAAAGGAAGCTAAGCAGACAAGCTCATAGTGTCTTCCTCAGGAGAACACTAGGAGGTGTATACTCAGGAGTCATATCCTATGCGGCTCGACAACTGTGATCAGTTTACATTCCTCCTCAGGAGAAATTAAACTCACATGAAGGCTCCGGCATCACGGGATACTTGAGAAATACCTATATGCACTAGGGGAACTAAGTGAGCAGGCTCATAGGACCTTCCTCAGGAAAGTACTAGGAGGCTGACACTTAGGAATCGTATCCTACGTGGCTCAACAACTGTGATCAGTTTACATTCCTCCTCGGGAGGAATTAAACTCGCAAGTTGGCTCCAACATCACTGGATACTTAAGAAAACCTAGACAAACTAGTGGAACTAAGTGAATAGACCCATAGGACCTTCCTCAGGAAAGTACTAGGAGGCTTCCACTTAGGAATCGTATCCTACGTGGCTCAACAACTGTGATCAGTTTACATCCCTCCTCAGGAGGAATTAAACTCACAAGTCGGCTCCGACATCATTGGATACTTACGAAAGAGGTGAGAAGGAAGACTGAAAGTCATTCATAGTGCCTTCCTCAGGAAAGTACCATAAACTCCCTTCAAACCTCAGGATCTCGAACCTCACAAACAGACAACAAGCTCCTAGACTAAGCCTCAAACTACTGCATCCTTGCAAGCTCCAACAGGACCTCCATCAGCTCCCACCTTAAGAAGAAACCACAGGCCAGCAAACCACAGGAGTCTATCTCTGAAGTTCAACCACAGTTGAACTTCAAAGTCAGAAGTCATCAAGACTTCTCCTATCTTCAGGCTCAGACAAATCACAGCAAAACACCCTACAAAAATCTATCAAAAATCTAATGGGAGACCTACATGGCTCTAGGACAACATACTGAAAAATCAGAACAAGATTCAATGCCAGATGAAAGAATCAAAATCAGCAACACAGACATGTCCACAGACCAATTATTCAACATCAATAACAGTGAAAAAAATGCAATTAAAATGAAAATGCATGACTAAGCTACAGTTTTTATGCTATAGAATTCTACACTGAATCACGAGTCTACAGAAAAAAGAACGGAATTATTTGACCAATTCTACTATTTTTTATGAATTTCCTAATGATATGCATGCATTAAAAATATTAAAAAAACACATCAATTAAAATGGAAAATATGCACAAAAATAGGGAACAAAAATAAAAAGTCACTTTTATTTTTATTTAATTTTCTTAACATTTTTTTATGAAATGGTGGAAAAAAGAATTATTAAAAAAACAATTATTTACATTTATTATGATTTTCTAATATGAAAAATATAAAAGAAAAATCAAAAAATAAAGGAAAATGACATGGAGGGTGCAAACAGCAAGAGTCTAGTTATCAATTCCTTGGGCCCTGATTTGGGGGGTACTAAAAGCAATCTGGGGCGCAGGGCCCAAGCTGCCAAAAACAACTAACAAATATTGAAACTGAAAAAAACCTGGGGGGGGGCAGCGTTAGTAATTTATTCAGTTATTATCCCCTATGGGCCCCCACGAGGGGGTGCAGGAAGCAATAGGGCCTAAGGCCCAACTACAATTCACTCAGGTCTCTCACGCCATGGGGGTGATTGAGCAATAATGGGGTGTAGCGTTCAGAACACGCTTGGGCCTAAGCCCAGTGCCCCAAACCCTAATCCAGTACACAACAAAACTCAGCTCTCAACCCTAACGCTAGCACTGTTCATCCTCCCTTGACCTTGCGCCGTTCACTCTTTCGTCTCTCCCTCATCTCTCTCTGCAACTCTCAAACATCCAACAACAACAACACGCCATAATGTCACCATTATCCCCCTCAATCCAAGCCTCACACACAATTAAACCCTAAACGAAACTAACACTCAACGAATCAACACAGAAGCATCATCATTTAGAAGAAACACGCAACCAGAGTGAGATGACGTGTACCTGTAGCGAAGAGTTCTTGACACTCGTTGGAGAAAGAGTTCTCAGAATCTCAACGAACCTCCCAACAGCTCTCACACAAAATCTATTCTCAAATCTCTGGGCGAAGCAAGAACAAGATAAAGGATTCTGGATGTTCGCTGAAATGTCTTGAAGCGCGAAGTTCTTTGAACGCTGATGAAGATCTACAAATTTTCTGAGAAGAACTGGAGAGTTCTTGGATACCGAAGCCAGACGATTGAAGATCCTGGTACTCTTGATGAAGATTGTTTTGAAAGGACGGATGAAGTTGATGGAAGAAGATGGAGGTTGTCGATTTCTGGAAATTAATGATGAAGATGATGAATGTCTGGAAAAAATTGGATGAAGATCTGTTGTTGTTCTGGAAAGTTGATGGAGGAGGATGAAGATCTGGTGTTGGTGAACGAAGGATTCTGGAAATATTGTTGTATGAAGGATGAAGGTTGTTGGTTTCTGGAAATTTTGGTTGGAGGTTTGATGATTCCGGCGACGATGATGAAGGTGACGGAGGGACGATCGGAGGAAGAAGATGATATGAAGCTCTGGTGATTTTCTGGTGTTTGCAGATTCCGGTGGTGGCCGGAGTTGGTTGGGTCGCCGGCGGTTGGTTGCTAGGGCGTTTGCATGCCCGGCGGTAAGGGGGCTCCGGCGAGGACGAGAGGAGGCCAGGTGGCTCAGGGAGATGGTTGCATGCGTGCCACGTGTGGTGGCGTGGAGAGAGAGGGAGAGATAGTGGGGACCACGTGTGAGCGTCTGGGGAATCAGAATGGCTGTGGTGGCGTGATTCTGGGTGAACGTGTGGGACCCCTTGCTGCGCAACACGTGTCAGCTTTATACCCTTGCAGTTGCTGGAGGCTTCTGGATGGTTCTGGAAATTTGGACGCTTTGGACTATTTTGAATTTTTTGCTGATGAGAATTGGATGAATCTGGACAAAACAATACTGGGCCTCCCCAGTTGGGCCCAACGAAACTCAGCATACCAAAATTCAAAAAAAACTGCAAAATCATGAAAAACTTAATTAACTAAACTAATAAACCTACAATTAATTCTAACTAACATTAATCTATCCTAATTAAATCTAAAAAGACAATTAACCTAATTAATTCTGAAAAGTGATTAAGAACCTAATTAATTCTATATTATCCTAATTTTCCATTAAAAATCTAATATCACTTAATATCTATTAAAGTCCTAATATTAATAAAAGAAACTATATTATTTTCTATATTCTCTAAAAACTATTAAGCTTCTAATATTATTTAATATCTACTAAAAATCTATTATTAAAAAAGAAAAACTATATTATTTAAAAAAACAATTAATTCCTATTAACCCTAATTTGTCACTCTATTTAATATGCTAAGAGAAAATTCACTAATATCCTAAAAATGATAAAAGCTATTTAAATTCTATTAAAATTCTACAAATGATTAAAATCTATTTAAAATATCCTATAAAATTCTAAAAAGAAAATTAAGCTATTAAAATATTCTATAAACCTATTTAAATTCCAGAAAAATCCTATAAAGCCTGCTAAAAATTCACAAAAGCCTATTAAAATCCTAAAAAATGCAGATGAATGCAAATGACCCCCATAAAAGCGCACGAGACCAAATCGAATCGAACAGGTATCCCCGGACATCAGAATATTCTCAAAATCACTGAAAAATCACCGAGGAGCGCAAAATTTCCCGAAAATAAAACCCTGGTAATCTGGACTGGGTCTGCCATATCTGATAGACAAAAATCAAGCTGTAAACTCTGATATCCCCTGCTTGTGCACAAAAATCATACATCTGAGCTGTGAGTATGAAATTAAACCATGAGTCAGACAGGAGAATTGGTTGGTCAAATTTTAGGGTGCAACAAAGGCGTATTATTAATATAACATATACCTCTGATCAACCTATCTTCACTAGAAGTCTAAGTTTCTAACAAAGCAAACACTTTGCCTCCAGTTGCATCTTGTTTTGGTTTCTGGAAATGAGTACTGATATGACCAGATTCTCTGCAATTGAAGCAAATCACTACCTTCTCAGTGAAATTAGCGACCAGATGTCCTGTCTTACCAGACTTATAACACTTCTTCACATCGCTCTTACACTCATTGACGCGATGACCTATCTCACCACATCTATAGCACTTAGGAATCGTAGGAGAACATCCCTCACTCTGCTTCTTACCATCAACATATATTGGTTTACCTTTATCAACTAGAGATACATAAGGCTTTCTACGGTTCATGTGCTGTTTTCCTTTCCTCTTGGCCAACCCCTTATAGTGAGCCGATTGAGCCTTGCTATCTTCTTCATAGATTCTACAATAATCTATCAAATATGGAAATCTCCTGATTCGTTAGTACCCAATCGCCTGTTTAATCTCAGACCTCAACCCGTTCTCAAATTTGACACACTTCGAGAACTCAGCAGTTGCCTCACTGTAGTGAGGGTAAAACTTAGCAAGTTCCATAAATATGGTAGCATATTCCGTAACCGACATGTTACCCTGCTTCAACTACAAAAACTCAATTTCCTTCTTACCTTATACATCTTTAGGAAAGTATCTCCTCATGAATTCCCTACTGAACACTGCCTAAGTGGTAACTTCTCTTATAGCTCCTAATAATTGACGGGTGCTAACCCACTAATCATCGGCCTCCTCAGCTAACATGTGAGTACCTAACTGCACCTTCTGTGCCTCAGGACAATTCATAACTCGGAAGATCCTCTCAATCTCTCTGAGCCAAGTCTGTGCTCCATATGGATCGTATCTTCCCTTAAAAGTAGGCGGTTTGTTCCTCTGAAACTCATCATTCTCACCAGCATTAGGCTAATCTTGCACAACCTAAGCAACAACTTGCAAAGCAGCAAAAATAGCAACATCGTTCCTTCCAGTCATTCTCTGATACGTAACATACAATGGTTAAGGAAACAACATCGACATTAGTCAGCTGTCAAACAATAATGACTCAACAACTTGGCCGGACAGACCGACCTGCTCTGATACTACTATGTAACACTCTAAATAAACCCTCATAATATTATTAAATAAAACATCAAAGTAATTAAAGAAACACACAAAACTTAGGATGTTACGATCAACATACAAAACCTGAACATTATTTTATTCGCAGCGGAATCATAAACTCATTTATTGTTTCATGGAATGTAAAAGTCAACGTGGCATCACATAATCCATTAAAAGTAATTAAACAAGATAAAGGAGATGTCCATAATCACAAAGAAAATATAAATCATAGAAAAGTTCCCACGACTCCCCAGTGTTACAATCAGAGCAGACACCAACTATAGAGAAGAGATAAGGAGACTTCATCTTCAACTCACACTCGAGTCCTACTGCGGCGTATCTACACATTGCCCACGTGGAGGCAATGTTCAAATATAAGGGATGAGATATCATGATATTATAAAGGAAAACGTGTTAAATAACATGCGTTAAGTTAGCACAACAAGAATTCAACTAACATCTCACATCAATCATCCAACGATATCATCACCAATTATTCACCAAACAAACAACAAATCACACGATACAAATCAATTAATCACCCATCACTACGCATTTAACAACTTAGCAACATATGTGACATATAATGCAATGAGACTCACACCGACTCAATGTGTATGCATGTGGTACCAATTTTCGTGAACACTCAGGCTCATCGTTCTAATCAACACCACCTAGGATCAGAACCACTCACTGATCCATCACATCAAAATCAGCTATCGGCCCAATCCACATAATGGGATTTTAGGCTCACCAAAAACGGACCATCTGTCCTCAAATGTATGTAATGCAACTATTTATGCATACAACAACAACACCACATCGTGTACAATAACCCACCACCATGATTATTGTACACCGCTCAAACTGGCCAACAAACATAAAAATGTATCCCATACAATATATATATATATATATATATATATATATATATATATATATATATATATATATATATATATATATATATATATATATATATATATATATATATATATATATATATATATATATATATATATATATATATATATATATATATATATATATATATATATATATATATATATATATATATATATTGTATGGGATACATTTTTATGTTTGTTGGCCAGTTTGAGCGGTGTACAATAATCATGGTGGTGGGTTATTGTACACGATGTGGTGTTGTTGTTGTATGCATAAATAGTTGCATTACATACATTTGAGGACAGATGGTCCGTTTTTGGTGAGCCTAAAATCCCATTATGTGGATTGGGCCGATAGCTGATTTTGATGTGATGGATCAGTGAGTGGTTCTGATCCTAGGTGGTGTTGATTAGAACGATGAGCCTGAGTGTTCACGAAAATTGGTACCACATGCATACACATTGAGTCGGTGTGAGTCTCATTGCATTATATGTCACATATGTTGCTAAGTTGTTAAATGCGTAGTGATGGGTGATTAATTGATTTGTATCGTGTGATTTGTTGTTTGTTTGGTGAATAATTGGTGATGATATCGTTGGATGATTGATGTGAGATGTTAGTTGAATTCTTGTTGTGCTAACTTAACGCATGTTATTTAACACGTTTTCCTTTATAATATCATGATATCTCATCCCTTATATTTGAACATTGCCTCCACGTGGGCAATGTGTAGATACCTCGCAGTAGGACTCGAGTGTGAGTTGAAGATGAAGTCTCCTTTATAATGAAATCACAATGAAATCATTAAACATGCTCATTTTACACCAATAACACCACAACAACTTATTTAAAACAACATTTAAGTTTTGCCACTTACAACGAGATTTCTTTACATGCACAACAAGTAATAATCGTAAAACTCAACATATTAAACATAAAAATATTAGAAAATGGTCCATATAATTATACCATGCTAAAATTCTGCACATTAGCTTTCCAACGCTTTGAACGGTTCGTCATTTGGATTAACGGTTAAAAAGTTATGACCAACCCGTTTCTGGCGTTTTTCTGCCTATGAGTCGACCCCAGGGTCGATGCGCAGGGTACTTAGATCAACGCAAGGCCTATGAGTCGACACATACTATTCAAATTCCATAATATTACATTCGGGTAGCATCAGGTCGACCTAGGGAGTTCTAGCGGTCGACGCACACTGTTCCAAACCCCAAAAATCACTCTTTTTAAAATTACTCTCACCACATATTTTCATGCCAAAGTCTATACCACTAACCCTCATCACCCTAGACCCGATTTTATATCCAAATAACATCCTAAAACTTAATTACGCTATTTTTTGCTCATGGATTAACAACAAATCATTATCAATTTCATACTTTCGACTCAAAACTCCAAAACTCAGCAATGGAGGAACTTTCAACAATTTCCAAAACATAATTACTACACACATATAAGTACATAACTCATCATATATCAGTTATAAAAATACCGTGTATCAAAAAATCAACTAAAAGTTTCATCATTGATCAAGTATTCATAACAGAACAACATCCCACATATAAGACAAAACCTAACTTTTACACACCATTCAATATATTAATCCTTACAAAACCAGAACCCCACCATTACCCCGAAATCAAGATTTCTAGACTTTCACACATGGTGGTTCCTCTTCTCCTCCTCTAGCCCTAGCCTTTTTCACTGTCGGTTCTAAAACACGTACGATCGGAAACTGATTCCAATCGTCTAATTCCCTTATAACCCCCTCAACTATGGTTTGCCTCTTATGCCCTTACTTATTCCTCTAACTCTCTATTATGCCCTCAACATTCTCCCAATTTCCAATTATGCCCCTCCTTCTCATTTTTACCTTAATATTCTTATATTTTTATAATTATTATTATTCCAATATTAATATTACCAATTATTTTATAATAGTAACTGTTCTAGCCTGGGCCCCCGCTTGACCGGGAAGGCCCATCCCACTTATACTTGGTGAAAGGCCCAAATGAATCCCCCTCATCTGTGTCGAGCATGAGGCTCCCGTTGACCAGGCTTTACCCCGTCGGGCAGGACGCTTCTCCCATCGGGCAGAAGACGTGTGCCTCACACGTCCTCCACGTGCTCCCTTCCGTGGGGACACATCATCAACCGATTGCCCACCTCCGAAAGAGCAGGTCATCCCGCTCTTCGGAGTTCACGGAGCAGTTGAACTAGGGCGAAGACCACGTTCTAGTCTTCACTACACCACGTAAGCCCTAGCAGTCATTTGGGTTGGGCCTGACTATCCAGCCCAACTCAAATGACCGTTGGCCCTGCGCTGGGGTCTCTCTATAAATACCCTCTTTCACAAGAGGGCCGGGTATTCAATTCTCAACCTACTTTCTGTATTTGCTTTCACTATATCCTATTCCTTACTTTGGCATCGGAGTGTCTTGCAGGTACACCCCCTCCTCCTCCTTACCATTGGTGAACAGGCAGCAAGTCAAAGACGCGTGGCAGTCCAGTGATTCCCTTCTGATCAGGTCAGATCAGTGGTGCCGTCTGTGGGAACATAAACTTCCCTGTTCCTCCGAACAGAGAACCAAAGTTTCGTCTCAACCCTTCTGAATCATGACTAGCCCGCGCCACGATGACGCCGTGCACAACTCCTCCATCGTGACGCCTGCCAAAGGTAACGGTCACATTGGGACATCTCAACCAGGTGAGATCGATGCCAGGGACGGATAGACTGCCTCCCCTTCCCACGAAGGTGTTGCACCCTAAAATTTGACCAACCGGTGCCGCTTTCGGTTTATGCTTCGACGCATTTTCGCATTAGCATTTACATACTGCATATAGCGCATTTCTGCAATCATGGTGATTTTATCGGGATTATAGCCCTGTTGTCGCTTTTCGGGTATCTCAGACCGGTTAGGATAATCGGAGGTTATTTTGAGAAGTCGCGCGCTTCCTGGGTGTTTTCGGTTTATGCAGTGATTTTTGAGTTTTTGGTGTCCGGGTTACCGTTTTGCTTCGATCGGGTCTCGCGCTCTCTTTTATATTGGTTATTTGCATTTGTCTGCATTTTTTAGGATTTAATAGCCTTTGTGTATTTTTAATAGGCTTTATAGATTTTTTAGAATTTAAATAGATTTTTAATATTTTTAATAGCTTTAAATCTTTTTTAGAATTTTATAGAGTTTAATATTTTAATAGTTTTTTTATTAGTTTTAATAGAATATAATATATTTTTCTTTTATTAGTTTTAAATAAAGTTTTAATAGATTTAATAGATATTAGATAATAGGATTTTAATAGATAGTTTAATAGAATATTTTTTAATAGGTATTTTTGCTTTAATAGAAATTAATAGTTGTCATCTATTTTGGTTTAGATATTATTAGAGTTTTTTTAGTTAATTAGGTTTAAGGATTTAATTAGTGTAATTGGGTTGATTCATGTTTAATTCAGTTTTTTTCAGGTTTTTGTCTATCATTTTCGTGGGCCCAGAATGTGTATTTGGAGGCCCAAACCATTTCAGTCCGTTTTTGTTCATTTTTTTTCAGTCCAATTTGCCACTTGTCAGCTATATATTTAGCCACACGTGCTCATGAGGGGGCACCACGTCATTTTCACACTTCACCAGAATCCCACACGTAATCTCCCACTTCCCTCTCCCAGGCCACGCGTAACGCATGCAAAGTCCACTCTGCCTCCCACCAAGACACTTGGCAACACCTGATCATCGCCGGTTGCATGGCCGGCGACCATGCAACCACCGCCCCCCAACCTCGCCGGCCACCGTAACCTCCATTTTCCGGCCACCCTAACTACCCTACAACCGTCTCCGGCCACCGTAACTTCCGCCGGAAAACTCAAAAAACCCAGAAATTCATCTTCTTCATCCTTGATCTTCATCTTCCCGATCATCATCATCAACCTTATTCATCCATTCCCCAGATTCTTCATCCTTGATCTTCATCTTCCTGATCATCATCATCAAACTTGTTCATCATTTTCCCCAGATTCTTCGTATTTGTTCACCAACTTTTCCAGAAAACCATCATCAATCGTCAGATCATCGTTCGTTGATCTGCATGTTTTCTTTTCCAGAAATCCACAAGAACACTCATCCACAACCACCATCAACTCCGGTCGATCCCCACCGTGCCCCTCCTTGTTTTCTCCAGAATCATCAACCTTCATAGATCTTCAAACAGTTTCCAGATCCAAACCTTCATCAAACTTCAACAATCTTCCACCAGAATCTTCAAGAACCTTTGAGTTCATGCAAGTTTCCAAATTCTCCAAGAATTCCATCTAGATCGGTGAACCTTCGTCCTTTCCATTAACCCTCATGGAACCTCACAAACGTTTCCCTGGATTTCTTTGAAACTCCACCGTGTTCTTCACGTGTTCCTCAACCAACACCATAATGTTCTTCCAAATTCTTCAAACATCTCTATCCAGTGTTCATCCCTGTGTTTCAGACGAAGTTTGTATCAACGTTACAAGATCTGGATTTAAGCTTCAAGTTGCGAGCCGAATCTCCGGACAAATCAACATGCAAAATACTCTGTCAAAGGATCCACAAGCCTTCACCGAGAGTCTTCAAGAATCTTTACGAGCTTCATCAAACTCTAGTGCCGAGGCTCCATCTTCGTCTGATCTCCGCCATTGCTGTGTTGTTCGGGTGATGTTTGAGGGAAACAAGAAGGAATGAAGAAGGATAGGGATTTCTGGTATTGGTTGGAGGAAAGTGGGAAAGAGAAGAAGCCAAAGATGGTGAGAATGTGAAACCGGCGGCGGCCATGAACAGTGACGGAGAGGTGGAAGAGGAATTTGGTGTCCGGGTTACCGTTTGCTTCGATCTGGTCTTGCGCTCTCTTTTATATTGGTTACTTGCCTTTGTCTGCATTTTTTAGGATTTAATAGCCTTTTGTGTATTTTTAATAGGCTTTATAGATTTTTCAGAATTTAAATAGATTTTTAATATTTTTAATAGTTTTAAATCTTTTTTAGAATTTTATAAATGGTTTTAATAGATTTTAAGAATAAATTTATTTTTAGATATTAAGTTTTTAGATAAATAGAATATTTCTCTTATTAGGATTTTTTTAAGTAGAAATTAAATAGTATAGATTTTATTAGAGATTTAATAGGATTTTAATAGATTTTTTTAATAGAAATTCTTAGAGTTTTTTTTAGTTTAGATATTAGTGGAATTAGTAGAGTTTTATTAGTTTAAGAAATTAATTGGAATTAATAGAGTCTTTTAGGTTATTTCTCTTTTAGATTTAATTAGGATTTAATTAGTTAATTAGAGTTTAATATTAGTTAGATTTTAATTAGAGTTTGTTAGATTTAATTAGGATTAGATTAGGTTAAGTTTCATTTAAGATTTAATTGCAGTTTTAATTTTAGTTAGAGTTAATTAGGTTTAATCATTAGTTAATTAGGTTTAAGGCCTTAATCAGTTTTTAATCATTTTTATTAACCTTTTAATTCAGAATTTCTTGGTCCATTTTATTCAGTCCAATTGGTCTTTTTTCGTGGGCCCAGCAGAGTTTTTGGAGGCCCAATAATCCATCAGTTCGTTTTTGGCCATTTCAGTCCAGAAAGTGACACTTGTCAGCTATATAATGAGCCACGCGTGTAACTGAGAGAAACGCACGTCATTTTCATACTTCACTCCAGAATCTGCCACATCTCTCTCACTGCCACTACCACCCACGCGTGGCATCCATGCAGCCTTCCCCCCAGCCACGTGTCTGCCTCTAAGCCTCACCGGTTGCATGGCCGCCGGCCATGCAACCACCGCCCCACCAGATTCCGGCCACCCTAACCTCCAGTTTCCGGCCACCCTAACTACCCTACAACCGTCTCCGGCCGCCGTAACTACCGCCGGAAAATTCATACGAAACTCATCCAATTTCCAGAATTCTTCACTTCTTCATCTCTTTTCCCCCCAATCTTCATCTTCTCCGGTCCCAAATTCATCCAACATTCATCACGTTCATCAAAGTTCGTCCAGAATCGCCAGGAAACGTCCAACCGCGTTCATCATTCTCCAAGATTCTTCAGAATCTGTTCATCCATTTCAAGGTATTCTTCGTGAACTCCATCAATCATCCAAGAACTTCTCCAGGAATTCTCGAATCTCCACCGTGTTGATCATGATGTTCATCGCATTCTTCATCAGAAACTCAATAGTTTCCAGATCTTCATCCAGAACCTCAGTTGTGTCCAGATGTTCGTCAACTACCTTCAAGAACATGCATCAATCTTCGCCCAGAAACCTTTCAAAATCTCCATAGATCTTCACGCCGAAATCTTCTCCGCATCAACATCGCGATCTGAGGCCACCGTCTTCGCATGAATCCAGACTCAAGAACATTCAAGCTATAGATCGTCCGCGAAGCTCAAGATCTCAGTCGTTTGCTTCATGACGTCCATGGATCCTCATCGCCGTTCATCAAAATCTCATCACTGTTCGTCATCAAGAATTGTTCTTCACAGCAAGAATCTTCAACAAATCTCCAGATCTTCAACGGTGTTCTTCAATAACACTCGTCGGCTTTAACGAATCAGCAGGTTTTGTTTGTAGTCGGTCTTTGAAGGGAGAAGAGATTGAAACGGGAAGGAAAGAGCTTCGTTGAAGAAGATTATGGTTGAGAGCGAGAGAGAGTGAAGTCTTGAGAGATGAGGGAGTCTGAAAGGGTGAGAGGATGGTGGTGACGGCCATGAACAGTGATAGGAAGAGGAATTAGGGTTTTTTTTCGTTCAGAAGATGAAATGAAAGAAGGAGATGGACTGGGTGGGATTGGGCCGGGCCCGTTTGATTTCAGTCCGTACACCCCCTTGTTGTGCCATACCCTCCGTTTCTTTGCTTGCTGAGGGACTATGGGCTGGGCCCAATGGCGTTTTTGGCACACACCCCCCATTTCACTTTCTGCACCCCTCCCCCATTATTTTTGTTGTCTGCTGAGATATTGGGCTGGGCCCCTATTGTTTCTGTTTTTGTTTTTATTACTGCACACCCCCTTGTACTGCTGTACCCCCTTTCCCTTTCTTATTTTCTTTTTGTTTTTTTTCTTCTTTATTATAGTATATGAAAAAGAATATATCTGAAAAAAGAAAAAGAGAAAAGAAATATAGAGAAAAAATATATAGAAAAATATTTTGAAAAGAAAAGAGAAAAGAATATTGAGGAGAAAAGAAAAGGAAATACTGAAAAAAGAAAAAGAGAAAAGAAATATAGAGAAAAAAATATATGAAAAGATATATGAAAAAAAAAGGATATGAGAAAAAGGAATATAGAAAAGAAAAAGAGGTTGAAAATAGTTGAAAAAGAATAGAGAAAAGTATAAAAAATATTAGCTTGTAGATTTAATATTTTTTAGAATATATTTTCTTCAGGGAGTTTATTTTAGGGATAGTTTTAAATGTCCATTTGTTAGGGGACTTTTTTACCTTTTTAGGGATAGTTTAAATGTCCATTTGTTAGGGGACTTTTTACACTTTTAGAGGTAGTTTTTTTGAAGTCCACTTGTTAGGGGACTATTTTCCATTTGATTCTTCATAGGATAGGATAGTATTTCCTAGGGGTTTATTTTTCAGTTCTCAATCATTGTAACCTTTTTTCAGAATATTAATAAAACGAGATTTGAGCTGTGGTCCCGAAGTAGCCGAACTACAGCTGCTCTGATTTCTCGTACCAGACGAGAATATGTAGGCATAGGATGCGATATCCTAGCGAGCACATTAACAACTAACCTTTTGTTCTCTCGCTGCTGTGCGATCGAGACTTTCCCGCTGACGACTGATTGTTATCCCTTTCTCTTGCCCGAGTGCATTTTGAGACCATACCGTAATTGTTCCCATAGGTTCCCGAACCTTTAAAACCAGATTAATTTCTCACTGCTGTGTGAGAATACCCAGTTTAGCCGTAGTTAGCCGGAACTACGTAAGCTCTGATCTTCCATGCAGTGTGGAAGTACGTAGGCACAAGACGCGAGGTCTTGGCGAGCCAATTTCCCCGTAGTCCCGAACTACGTTGACTCTGACTTTCTCTCTTGAGAATACGTAGGCGTAGAGTGCGACGCTCTATCGAGTCAATTCCTTTCCGTTTAGATTTAGCAGCCGTAGATAGATTGTTTTACATCCTTTAGACAACCAAGCAAGCATGGATCCCGTCGAGTACGACGGACGTGAGGGGTGCTAATACCTTCCCCTTGCGTAACGACTCTCGAACCCAGGTTTTGGTTGCGATGACCATACCTTTCCCCGTTTTTCGCGAGGTTTACTTCGAGCGTTTCCTTTCCCTCCGTTGGGATAAATAACGCACGGTGGTGACTCATCTGTCAGCCGGCGCCGATTTTCGCAGTAGCGACAGCTGGCGACTCTGCTGGGGACTGCGATGGTTCCCTATGCGAGTCTCGCCTTAGGTTTTTCCTAGCTGTTTGGGGTCATCCCCAACAGCTGGCGACTCTGCTGGGGATCCAACGTCCCCTAGCTGCTAAGGACTGCGATAGTTCCCTATGCATGTGGGATCCAACGTCCCCTAAGAGAGTCAATCCTAGCGCTTGTTTGCTTGTCTTTTGGGTGTTTATTTCTGTATCACTTTTATCTGTTGCGGTAGTGCTGGGGAGGGTGATATTTTGAGTGATAGCCGGACCTGGGCTGCTTGAGTATGCATTTAGACGTAGTTGTGGAGTTTTGTGGGCGAACCTGTCTGCTGAGCAGGCAAGGGTGCACCACGAAATCCGCGCTCAGATGAGGTTCTCTCCGAGGTGCTTCTCTAAGGTCCTGAGGATCATAGGGGAGTCCAGACGTGAGGATTGTCGACTCTGGGGACCGATCAATTGGAAGTCAGCTAAGTGAGGCCTCTTCATGAGATGACGGTGTCACTCCTTCTGGGAATCACATCATTCCTCATGAAAGTCTGTGACGCTGACGACCGCATAGGATGCCGTATCTTAGGTCCATACCCGTGAGTGGGAGGGGTTTTTCTTTTTGCGAGAACCTTGACTTCCAGACTACCATCTATCTTGGCGTTCTCTTTTAGAGAGAACGTACTCCGTCGGCTGTGCAACAGCATTTAGCGCTTGTTGTGGGGGCTGTGATCCCGTGTTTGTTTACATTGCATTGCATTTGCATAAGCATCTTTGCATCATATTGCATAGCATTTCTCCAGCTAGCCAGAGTTATGATCCAGCATGTGTTTCCTGAAGGTGAGTACCCGGAGTTTGGATTGAGCAACTGTTGATTGTCAGAAGACGACCAAGGGGTTGGAGCAGACTTGAGCAGATTTGAGAATCAAGCGGTGTAGTCCGTTACAGGTAATTGATAGCTATGTCTGAAGGCAATTTCCAGTCTCCTAACACCTTGACAGGGTTTACTATGACGTCCAACCCTCGGTATGATTCTATGGAAGACTTCCCGCTAGCGAACAACGTTACTGCAGACCAAGTTGTACAGCCTACTGCTGAGAACCGAGATCGACATGAGCAGTTTGTTGCCCGAAATGAACGTCCTCCTCCTGTCAACAATCAAGGTGCTGTTTTCCCTGAGAGGAATCCACGCAGATATATCCCAGTAGCCAGGACTGTAAACTCAAGAGCTCTTGAAGGTGATAGAAGGTTCCGAGCATTGGAAGAAAGAGTTAAAGCTTTGGAGGTCAAAGATGCTGTTAACCTGAATGCTGCAGACATGTGTTTGGTTCCTAACCTGGTGTTGCCTTATAAGTTCAAAGTGCCGAAGTTTGAAAAGTACACGGGAGATAGCTGTCCGAAGCAACATTTGATGATGTTCTGTCGAAGAATGACTTCGTTTGTGCGAGATGACAAATTGATGATCCACTGCTTTCAGTATAGTCTGACTGAGCCATCTTTGAGGTGGTATGTGCAGTTAGAGAGTAATCAGATTCGATCATGGGTGGATTTAGCCAGAGCTTTCCTGAAGTAGTACGAATACAACCTGGATATGGCTCCTAGTCTCGTACATCTGCAAGAACTATCTCGGGCGGAGAATGAATCATTCAGAGGGTATGTGCAAAGATGGAGAGAATTGGCTGCTAGTGTTCAACCACCGCTTCAGGAAAGAGAAATGGTTGACCTCTTCTTGGGTACTCTGAAAGGCCATTATTATGACAAATTGTTCGGTTGTACAAGCTTTGTGGGCCTGATGAGAATGGGGGAGCTTGTTGAGAGAGGACTCAAAAGTGGAAAGCTTCGAGATGCTCCTTATATCCCAGTTGATAAGAATGAGTCAGTTGTCAGTTCTCAAGAAGAGTGGGAAGAAGGAAATGACGTTGTCTCAGAATCTCTAGCATCTCAGGATCGGTTTTCAGACACTTCAAGTCAACGGTCATCCTGTCGTCGATCGCGTCAGCACGCCAAACGAAGACCAAGGAAACCTGAAAGGCAGTTTACTCAGCTACCGGTGTCGTACAGTCAGTTGTTGCCAGATCTGGTCAGAAGTGGATTGATAGTGCCAAAAGAGACTAATCCAGTGATTCCACCATATCCTCCAGGTTTTGATGCCAGCGCCCGCTGTAAGTACCATGTTGGGGCACAGGGGCATTCAACAAATGATTGCAAAGTGCTTAGAAGCCAGGTTCAGGATCTGTTAGACTCTAACCGGATTTTCATCACGCCCCAGGGTTTTGTTCAGATTAACGATTCTCCGTCATCCAGTTGTGTGGGTTCGTCAGTTAATGTCATGGAAGACTCCACGGGAAGTGTGTGTTCTGAAGATTGTCAAGCGGAGAGTTCAGTTGAATATGGGAGAAGTTTCTAGAGGTTTCTGTGCCGGGTGTCGCATCTGTTATCTCTGCCTAACCCGTTTAGCTTCTGTGCATTAGTGTTTGCTGACCACCACCAGGATTGTTGGCTGGGGTCATTGTATTCGTACTCATTTGCGCTTACGTGCTGCTTTTGTTAGTTGTACATGTGTGGGAGATGTTCGTCAGTGTGCTTATAGCTTGAATTTCTCTTTGTCTTCTCATGAATATGTGTTTGCTTTCTGCTTTGCATTATCATTTAACAGGTACATCAGAACCATGGGTCTTATTTCCTCATCGTCCAGTTTGTTGCAGGAATTCCTTCAGAGATATGGAACAGAATCAGGTTGAATTGATTGAAGTCCGAAGCCAGCTGGGGCAGATGATGAGAGACATGCAAGAGATGCGTCTGGAGCAGAAGATCCTTAAAGAGGAAAACAGTCAACTGAATACCCAAATGAGCTTGATCATGGAAGTAGTCAAGAATGTGCTTAGGAAGGAGGATGATCAGCTATTTGAAGCCACAGTGAAGAAGCTCGTGCCACCTGTGCTTGTGGAACCTGAGCAACGACAACAAAGGGTACATCCGACTCAACAGAGGATTCAGGAGGGGAAGCCAAAGAGGGTATTTGAGGTGCCACCTTCAACATATGCTGAGCTCTTTCAGACTTTATTGAGGTTCAAAATGGTTGAAAAAAGAACAATGGAGCCACCCACAGGAGCGCTTCCTTATGGGTATGATGCCAGTAAGCAATGTGAATTTCATTATGGGGCACTCGGACACGACATCGAGGGTTGTCATGCTTTTAAGCACAATGTTCAAGACCTGGTTGACTCGAAAGATATTGAATTCACGCCAAGCGGTGTAGCTGTACGTATTTCTCCTGTCTCAGTTGATGCTAATATGATGGATGTTTCTAAAGCTGCAGTAGGTCAGAAACGTATCCTGGACTCCATGGTGTCAGAATCTCCATGCCCACAACTGTTGCCTATTCCTGGGGCAGATCTGAGGAAGAAAATGGCTAAGCATAAGGAGTGCCTTAATCAGTGCGGTGAAAGTCAAGAAACCGATGTTGTATTTGCTACGAAGGTTGTTCAGCAGTCAACCCGATACCAGCGACGACAACAACGATCTCAACAGTGGCAGAAGCAGCAACATCCCAATCAGCGAAGAGCTCAAAATCAGAGGCCGGTGAGGGTATTTAGTGTGCCTCCGATGCCATATGCCGAACTTCTTCAGGTGTTGCTACGATTACAGTTGGTTGAGAAGAGGAGGTTAGCCCCGCTGACAGGTACGCCTCCAGCAGGGTATGATATCAAGGAGCGCTGTGATTTCCATTCAGGAGCACCGGGGCACAGCATTGAAGATTGTCTGGCCTTCAAGCACAAGGTACAGGACCTACTTGACAGTGCAACTATCAACTTCGGGCAGGAAGGGCCCAAAATCATCTGAATGAGGAGGAGGGGCTCTATAATTTGGTTGGGTTGCTGAGAGCAGATCAGGACAACTTCGAGTTTCCTCTAATAACTGGTTGTGAAGATGGCTGGTTCAGCAGCGGGACAGATGTGAAAGCCCGGTTCTGAGAAGCTGGCATTTTTCTTTGTTTCATCTTGTCATTTCTTTACGTTTGTAGTTTCTTTCCTGTTTAAATTGCAGTCTTGTTCGTAAAACTTGTTGTTTGCATTCAATTGATGATAATGAAATAAATATGCATGTTTTGATTAAATCTAGTCGTGTTCACTAATTGTTTTTACAGATGTCCAATGCTTAGTTAAGAAGGATCTGAGGAGGATGACGAAAATGAACGACATGCAACTTCCGATATTGTATGCTTTTGAAATAAAACCTGCTGATGATGTACAAGCATTGTTTCAAATCCCTAAACACCGGTGATATAAGGAAGATAATCCCTTGTCAACCCCTTTGAGCCTAGTAGTAGGAGTTCTTTCTGAAAGCGAAAAACCCTCCATCTTTAACCTGGGGCAGGGTAGGTGTTAGCTAATTTGGCCGAGCGTTCAAGTTGCAAAAGGAGTGTCCGTTCGAGGATCAATCACACCTCCAGAGGTCGTGCCTAAAAAACCACAATGGTTAAATCAAGAGTGAGACAGTCACATCATTCTCCAATGAGTCAGGCAACCAGTGTCACACGACTTGTTCGGAAAAAGAGAAAGCAAAAAGAATCAGAAGCCCACTAAGTCAAAACTTCAAAACAAATGACTTAGGCAAAAATGAGGGCATCCCGCTGGACTTAAAAAAAAATCGAAGAGAAACTCGAAAAGAGTCAGTCCAGGCAAAAGTTAGGGATAAGAAAAAGATGAAAGGATGACAAAAGAAAAAATCCTCAAATGAAACACGATTCGTGTGACCCTAGGTATCAAAGACGAAGAGTGAGTGGCTGTCACTCCAAAAACTCATGGTTTCTCGAACTATCACTCCTACCTTTTAACCTCTGAGAGGTGAGCGCTAAGGTCGAATTAGCTGAACGTAGGATGGGAGAACATCAAGGAGAGTGAGTGGGTTAAAATAAACTTTGAGCCTTTATCCTTTCCTTCAAAACCGTGAACCTGACCACGTTATAACCTTCAAAAGTCCTAATTGAAGCAGGTTATTTCGAAAGCATACTTCGGTAAAGGTCGCGTCGATTCTGACTCCTGAAAGGGTTCCTCTTACCATGTTGGTACTGATGTTGATATTCTCGATAAATGTTTTGTGCATTATATGCCATAAACTGTTTTTTCCTTTTCCCAGTGAACAGATTGGATGTCAAAGTTGTCATATGTGTTGCATTAATATGTCTTTTACGCAGAACAACTTGTTTTACTTGCGAGTAAGCGCTTGACAGCAGGAAAGTTTTCTACAATGGAAGGTACGGTCAGGATAGAATACAGAACGCCCGAATGCTCCGAAAGCCAGGGCAAGCTACGTCCAGTGATCCCCAGTCAGGTCAACCTTTCGAAGTCAGTTATCCTGGGGAAATCAGGTTGAGATTCGGTAAATATCTTGTAGTCAGGGGCACTACTCTGAATCAGATAATCAGGGGAAAAGTCATTGCAGTCAGGGGCAGGCCATCTTAAGAGCGCAGAAGTTATTCTTTATTCAAGAAGCATTTGATGTGAAGCATCTCTCCGAAGTTCAGAATGCTGGGGCATTTCATATCAGACCATCAGGGTACAGATTTTCAGATTTCCCTTTGAGGAGTATCCCCACAGAGGTCCTGCAGGCAGAGGCATATCAGAGGTGAAGGGATTGTTCTTCTCCGTATCAGCAGAGTTATTCAGAGCTATTCGAGCAGATTCAGTCAATCTTAAAGTGTGAGGCGAATGTTGGAAGTCGTGTTACTATCCCTTGACTCTTCCACCAGAAAACTGTGTGTTCAGACAGAATGTTTTCCAGCGTCAGTTGTACCTGACCCATCACAGATAGCCTAAGAGCTTAAATCCAGGTTGGCGATCACTGTGAGGCCCATCCGTGTTGGCGCATCGGTTTCCAAATCTAGTCTTCATCAGTACGCAGGAAGACTCCGTCTATTTTTTCCAGCAAAAGTCCAATTTTTCATTGGCACGAGTAAGCTATCCCCAGAGAAGTCCAATCATACTTGGCGCACCTGCTATTCCCCAGCAGAGTTTTACTCCCCAGCGGGGTGTTACTTCAACGAGGTGCGTGGTTAAGTTCCCAATTTCCCCAGTGGAGTTGATTTCACTCTTCCAGCATTTATTTTGCTGGAATGATTCTGTGATGTCCGGTTTATCCCCAGCGGAGTTGGCTTCGTCCTCAGCATTTATTTTGCTGAAGTGGTTTTCTGTGCCCGACTTTCTCCAGCAGCCCGAGCCTGCATTAGCATATTGCATATATCATCATATTTGCATCATACTTGCATTTCATTTTCAAAATGCGTAGCATTTCTATCCTGAATGGAGCATTACGTCATAGAAAGATTCAAACATATGAATATGCATGCGAAGCATAGGCCAGGTTTTCTATCAGCCTCATATGGCGCGTGAATTACTCTGTGATCAGTTCAGGGGCATTCATCCAGCAACAGTGTTCAGACAATTCGGCAGTTTATTCGTATTTCAGATCATACAACAGTTATGCTTTGATCAATCAGTCATCTGGTATTGACAGACTTCTCTTCCCGTCAATTCATATTGACGATGTGTTCCTCCAATAAGTGGATTTCTCCGTCTATCATTATACGTCTTGAGTTCGAATGTGGTGTTCTTTCCGTCTAGCAGTAGACGATGTGAAGTTTCAGATTTGTTTCAGTGGGGTTTCAAGATGGGGTTTCTCCAGGATGTGGTGTTCTTTCCGTCTATCCTTAGACGATGTGGGTATTGATTTTTTCCTTCGGGATGGTGCTGAAATGGATTTTGGGTGTCTTTCCGTCTATCTTTAGACGATGTGAGTATGGATGTTGGGTGTCTTTCCGTCTATCTTTAGACGATGTGAGTATTGGTTTGTTTCTTCAGATTTTGGGTGTCTTTCCATCTATCTTTAGACGATGTGAGTATTGAACTTTTCCTTCGGGATGGGTGTCTTCCCGTCTATCTTTAGACGATGTGAGTATTGAATTTCTCCTTGGATTTTTGGGTGTCTTTCCGTCTATCCTTAGACGATGTGAGTATGGAGTAAGGGTGTCTTCCCGTCTATCTTTAGACGATGTGAGTATTGATTTTTTTTCCTTCGGGATTATGGGTGTCTTTCCGTCTATCCTTAGACGATGTGAGTATTGAGTGTTTCCTTCGGGATGGGTGGCTTCCCGTCTATCTTTAGACGATGTGAGTATTGATTTTTTTCCTTCGGGATTATGGGTGTCTTCCCGTCTATCCTTAGACGATGTGAGTATGGATCAGGGTGTCTTTCCGTATATCTTTAGAAGATGTGAGTATTGGTTTGTTTCTTCGGATTTTGGGTGTCTTTCCGTCTATCTTTAGACGATGTGAGTATTGAATTTTTCCTTCGGGATGGGTGTCTTCCCGTCTATCTTTAGACGATGTGAGTATTGAATTTCTCCTTGGATTTTTGGGTGTCTTTCCGTCTATCCTTAGACGATGTGAGTATGGAGTAAGGGTGTCTTCCCGTCTATCTTTAGACGATGTGAGTATTGATTTTTTTCCTTCAGGATTATGGGTGTCTTTCCGTCTATCCTTAGACGATGTGAGTATTGAGTGTTTCCTTCGGGATGGGTGGCTTCCCGTCTATCTTTAGACGATGTGAGTATTGATTTTTTTCCTTCGGGATTATGGGTGTCTTCCCGTCTATCCTTAGACGATGTGAGTATGGATCAGGGTGTCTTTCCGTCTATCTTTAGACGATGTGAGTATTGGTTTGTTTCTTCGGATTTTGGGTGTCTTTCCGTCTATCATTAGACGATGTGAGTATGGATTTCGGGTGTCTTTCCGTCTATCCTTAGACGATGTGAGTATTGATTGTTTCCTTCGGGATGGGTGTCTTTCCGTCTATCCTTAGGCGATGTGAGTATATCTCTCTTCCTGTCTATCAGTAGACGATGTGAGATGATCGGGTGTTTTGTTGCAACCCTCGGGTTTGTTATCTGTGGTATCACATGGGTAACTGGCGTTGAAATCAGGAGTTCTTTACCAGATGATTGATCAGTTTGTTGCTGTGACGACTGGGTTCGGTTCTGGATTATGTCTCCCCAAGCAATTTTACAGTATATTTTCTGCGGTTGGCAAATTTTCAGGTTTATTGGTATTCAACCGTCTCGTACCTCTGAATGTTTAAAGGCTGCGCGCTCTTCAACCCTTCAGGTCCAAGCCGCTTGAATAGGGGCAGCTGTTGCACCCTAAAATTTGACCAACCGGTGCCTCTTTCGGTTTATGCTTCGACGCATTTCGCATTTGCATTTGCATATTGCATATGGCGCATTTTCTCAATCATGGTGATTTTATCGGGATTACAGCCCTGCTGTCGCTTTTCGGGTATCGCAGACCGGTTCGAGTAATCGGAGGATATTTTGGGAAGTCGCGCGCTTCCTGGTTGTTTTCAGTTTATGCAGTGATTTTTGAGATTTTTGGTATCCGGGTTACCGTTTGCTTCGATCTGGTCTCGCGCTCTCTTTTATATTGGTTACTTGCCTTTGTCTGCATTTTTTAGGATTTAATAGCCTTTTGTGTATTTTTAATAGGCTTTATAGATTTTTCAGAATTTAAATAGATTTTTAATATTTTTAATAGTTTTAAATCTTTTTTAGAATTTTATAAATGGTTTTAATAGATTTTAAGAATAAATTTCTTTTTAGATATTAAGTTTTTAGATAAATAGAATATTTCTCTTATTAGGATTTTTTTAAGTAGAAATTAAATAGTATAGATTTTATTAGAGATTTAATAGGATTTTAATAGATTTTTTTTAATAGAAATTCTTAGAGTTTTTTTTAGTTTAGATATTAGTGGAATTAGTAGAGTTTTATTAGTTTAAGAAATTAATTGGAATTAATAGAGTCTTTTAGGTTATTTCTCTTTTAGATTTAATTAGGATTTAATTAGTTAATTAGAGTTTAATATTAGTTAGATTTTAATTAGAGTTTGTTAGATTTAATTAGGATTAGATTAGGTTAAGTTTCATTTAAGATTTAATTGCAGTTTTAATTTTAGTTAGAGTTAATTAGGTTTAATCATTAGTTAATTAGGTTTAAGGCCTTAATCAGTTTTTAATCATTTTCATTAACCTTTTAATTCAGAATTTCTTGGTCCATTTTATTCAGTCCAATTGGTCTTTTTTCGTGGGCCCAACAGAGTTTTTGGAGGCCCAATAATCCATCAGTTCGTTTTTGGCCATTTCAGTCCAGAAAGTGACACTTGTCAGCTATATAATGAGCCACGCGTGTAACTGAGAGAAACGCACGTCATTTTCACACTTCACTCCAGAATCTGCCACATCTCTCTCACTGCCACTACCACCCACGCGTGGCATCCATGCAGCCTTCCCCCCAGCCACGTGTCTGCCTCTAAGCCTCACCGGTTGCATGGCCGGCGGCCATGCAACCACCGCCCCACCAGATTCCGGCCACCCTAACCTCCAGTTTCCGGCCACCCTAACTACCCTACAACCGTCTCCGGCCGCCGTAACTACCGCCGGAAAATTCATACGAAACTCATCTAATTTCCAGAATTCTTCACTTCTTCATCTCTTTTCCCCCCAATCTTCATCTTCTCCGGTCCCAAATTCATCCAACATTCATCACGTTCATCAAAGTTCTTCCAGAATCATCAGAAAACGTCCAACCGCGTTCATCATTCTCCAAGATTCTTCAGAATCCGTTCATCCATTTCAAGTTATTCTTCGTGAACTCCATCAATCATCCAAGAACTTCTCCAGGAATTCTCGAATCTCCACCGTGTTGATCATGATGTTCATCGCGTTCTTCATCAGAAACTCAATAGTTTCCAGATCTTCATCCAGAACCTCAGTTGTGTCCAGATGTTCGTCAACTACCTTCAAGAACATGCATCAATCTTCGCCCAGAAACCTTTCAAAATCTCCATAGATCTTCACGCCGAAATCTTCTCCGCATCAACATCGCGATCTGAGGCCACCGTCTTCGCATGAATCCAGACTCAAGAACATTCAAGCTATAGATCGTCCGCGAAGCTCAAGATCTCAGTCGTTTGCTTCATGACGTCCATGGATCCTCATCGCCGTTCATCAAAATCTCATCACTGTTCGTCATCAAGAATTGTTCTTCACAGCAAGAATCTTCAACAAATCTCCAGATCTTCAACGGTGTTCTTCAATAACACTCGTCGGGCTTTAACGAATCAGCAGGTTTTGTTTGTAGTCGGTCTTTGAAGGGAGAAGAGATTGAAACGGGAAGGAAAGAGCTTCGTTGAAGAAGATTGTGGTTGAGAGCGAGAGAGAGTGAAGTCTTGAGAGATGAGGGAGTCTGAAAGGGTGAGAGGATGGTGGTGACGACCATGAACAGTGATAGGAAGAGGAATTAGGGTTTTTTCGTTCAGAAGATGAAATGAAAGAAGGAGATGGACTGGGTGGGATTGGGCCGGGCCCGTTTGATTTCAGTCCGTACACCCCCCTTGTTGTGCCATACCCTTCGTTTCTTTGCTTGCTGAGGGACTATGGGCTGGGCCCAATGGCGTTTTTGGCACACACCCCCATTTCGCTTTCTGCACCCCTCCCCCATTATTTTTGTTGTCTGCTGAGATATTGGGCTGGGCCCCTATTGTTTCTGTTTTTGTTTTTATTACTGCACACCCCCCTGTACTGCTGTACCCCCTTCCCCTTTCTTATTTTCTTTTTGTTTTTTTTCTTCTTTATTATAGTATATGAAAAAGAATATATCTGAAAAAAGAAAAAGAGAAAAGAAATATAGAGAAAAAATATATAGAAAAATATTTTGAAAAGAAAAGAGAAAAGAATATTGAGGAGAAAAGAAAAGGAAATACTGAAAAAAGAAAAAGAGAAAAGAAATATAGAGAAAAAATATATGAAAAGATATATGAAAAAAAAGGATATGAGAAAAAGGAATATAGAAAAGAAAAAGAGGTTGAAAATAGTTGAAAAAGAATAGAGAAAAGTATAAAAAATATCAGCTTGTAGATTTAATATTTTTTAGAATATATTTTCTTCAGGGAGTTTATTTTAGGGATAGTTTTAAATGTCCATTTGTTAGGGGACTTTTTACCTTTTTAGGGATAGTTTAAATGTCCATTTGTTAGGGGACTTTTTACACTTTTAGAGGTAGTTTTTTTGAAGTCCACTTGTTAGGGGACTATTTTCCATTTGATTCTTCATAGGATAGGATAGTATTTCCTAGGGGTTTATTTTTCAGTTCTCAATCATTGTAACCTTTTTTCAGAATATTAATAAAACGAGATTTGAGCTGTGGTCCCGAAGTAGCCGAACTACAGCTGCTCTGATTTCTCGTACCAGACGAGAATATGTAGGCATAGGATGCGATATCCTAGCGAGCACATTAACAACTAACCTTTTGTTCTCTCGCTGCTGTGCGATCGAGACTTTCCCGCTGACGACTGATTGTTATCCCTTTCTCTTGCCCGAGTGCATTTTGAGACCAGACCGTAATTGTTCCCATAGGTTCCTGAACCTTTAAAACCAGATTAATTTCTCATTGCTGTGTGAGAATACCCAGTTTAGCCGTAGTTAGCCGGAACTACGTAAGCTCTGATCTTCCATGCAGTGTGGAAGTACGTAGGCACAAGACGCGAGGTCTTGGCGAGCCAATTTCCCCGTAGTCCCGAACTACGTTGACTCTGACTTTCTCTCTTGAGAATACGTAGGCGTAGAGTGCGACGCTCTATCGAGTCAATTCCTTTCCGTTTAGATTTAGCAGCCGTAGATAGATTGTTTTGCATCCTTTAGACAACCAAGCAAGCGTGGATCCCGTCGAGTACGACGGACGTGAGGGGTGCTAATACCTTCCCCTTGCGTAACCGACTCCCGAACCCAGGTTTTGGTTGCGATGACCATACCTTTCCCCGTTTTTCGCGAGGTTTACTTCGAGCGTTTCCTTTCCCTCCGTTGGGATAAATAACGCACGGTGGCAACTCTTCTGTCAGCCGGCGCCGATTTTTGCAGTAGCGACAGAAGGCACCCCGCACCGCGTAGTTCCTTGGGAACGAAGTCCGGAGGTGTTCCAGCCTATCCCTACTCTGGCCGGCGCAGACCCGATGATGGTCGCCCTCTTTGCGACCATCAACCAGACAAATCAGATGCTGTTCCAGTAGAATCAGCGCATTGCACGCTCGAACACGAAGCCCCATCCCGCTCTCCTCCGCGGGAAGAGCAGGACGGGAACTCGAGGATTCCATCTCCTCGTCTACGGAATCACCGACCACAGTTGGAGAGGCCCCAACCCGCTGTCTCCAAGAAACTGACAAGGTCGCCGACCAGGAAAGAGAAGCGAGCCCAGGAGTCTAGGAGGACGGGGACAGAACCCCCAGTTAGGCAACCGAGGGTTCAAAATCAATCTCGTCCGCGACACGGGTGTTGTACCTCAAAAAAATACAATCCTCGCGATGGACATGGAAAATACGTTCGAAACAGAGTCGCCACCGAACTTTATTCATTCCAAGGATGGAATAGGAAAATATCGATAAAACCTTTAAAAGGATAAGAACATGGTCATCACAACCAATATTCTAGGTTCGTGAGTCGATTACATAGAGGGAAGGTATTAGCACCGTCTACGTCCGTTGTACTCAACGGGAACCTCTTGATTCGATTCGTGAGAGAAAGTGGATACGGTTGTTTATCTTCTAAAGGAATTGCTTGCTAAAGGGGAAAAAGGGTGGTTTTAAGATAGGGTGCTCGCCAAGGATTGGGGCCCTTGTGCCTACGTATCTTCACTTGTAAGAAGTGGAAAATCATAGCTGTCGTAGTTCGTGGGACTACGGGTAAAGGTTTAGAGTTGTGGGGAATGTGATCGCCAAGATCATCGCAATCTTGTACCTACGTATCTTACATTCAAAAGTGAATGAAGAATCAGAGCATCCATAGTTCGGCTGACTATGGTAAAAGGTTTGTGGGTACGGATGACGATTACTTGAAGCTTAAGAAAGACTTCTCGAAACCAAGTAGTCAAGAGAGTGAACCAAAGACTTGGAGCTCTCACTTTTTCATCGTGAAAAGAAGGTTGTATTTGAATGGAATGAGTGTTTAGGTCGAATTCTAACTGCTAAACGTTGACTTATCAAGAGAGTGAACCAAAGACTCGGAGCTCTCTCTTTTTCATCTAATATTGAAATTGTGTTCAAGTAATTATTAAGTGTTTTAATTTGATTTGAGAAAATGCTTGATATGAATCGAGGTTTAAGTTTGCGTATGGAACAAACAAGGTGGAACTAAAGGATAGGAGGTCCTATGGTATAGGGTATGGTCGATGGCGAGGCCAAAGCACTCGACTTACAAGGAGAGTACGAGGATTTGATATAATCAAGTGTTTAAGGAAAGTTGAAGGTTAAATGCATTTATTTTGGAGATACTTGACGTTGGATCAAGTTTGGAGGATAATTTGATTTTAAAGTTACATGTGAAGTGTGTGGCAAACGTTGTTGTACAAAGCCCAAGAGGAGGCTATAAGGTCGATGGCGATCGTAAAAACAATCGACTTACAATGCTATTTGAAAATGGGCTTGACATTAAGTCAAAATATTAGTTTGAAAAGAATTGGTTTAAATATGTGAATAATATAATTGAAGTCTAATAATATGGCATGCACAAACATCACACAAAAAGTTGTAAATAAAATAAAATGGAAGATAGATTAATCAAAACATGTTAACTTAATTAATATCCTAATTATCTAAGGTTAGTAAAATAAAAAGATTCAAATTAACTTGTTTTAGATTATTTTGGAATTTATAAAAAAATATAAATTATTAAATAATTATTAAATAAAATAGAATTTTGAAAATAAAATTAAGTACTTTTTGTGTTGTCTTAGAATTTAAAAGGAAAAACTAATTTAAAATAATTAATCAAATTAAAATCAATTATTTAATAATATTAACCATTAAAGAAATTAGTTATTATTAAATAAAAGATTTTACTTAAATTAATTAAATTAATTAATAATAATTCAAAATCATTCTTAGAAATTAAATAATAATTTTTGGATTTTTGCTTTTAAAATATAATTAAACTAAAATAATAATAAAAAGTTAGTAAATGAAACAAAAATGGGCCAGACTGCAAGTAAATCTTGGGGTGTTAAAAGAAATTCGTCTCCCAGGCCCAACGAACCAGGCCCAGATAGGAGGAAGGTTCACGTGGACCCTCGGGGAGATCTGGAACGTTGGATGAATCACAGAGTCAAACATACTCTAGATCTAACGGCTGGAAGCTTTGGGACACACGGTAAGGTAGATGAACCCCATGCAGCGAATAATATGTAAGGGCCAGCCAAGTGACACTTGTCACCGGCCGCCCCTACGTCCTCATAGTAGGCCGACACATGGCCTGGGGCTTGCCAAACAGCAGCGCACAACCCAAGCCAACCTTCTAAATCCTCAAACCTGAAGAAACTCTTCAATAAACCACTCACCCTTCTCTCTCTGCGCTTTTTCTCTTCCATACCCTCATATACTCTCTCCTCAAAACTCCTTACATGAAACCTAACCCGCCGGAGAAGACAGTGGTTGGCGGAGGCGCCGCCCCTCTTCTCCGGCCAAACACCAAATTAAACTCTAATTCCCACACGAAAACGTGCCCTGAGGCCAAATCTGGACTCAATGTCTTCTAATTCATTCTCAAAACCCCAGTTCTCAACTCCCACAGAAACCCTAAATTTAAAGAAAATGACGGCGGAAGCTACTAAACAAGGGGAAAACGGATCTACATCACACAAAGGGCCAAAATCAAGCAGAAAATGATTAAACAGAACGGAGAAATACCTGAATTGGAGCGAATATGACCTGACGTTTTCCGGCGAAGGTAATCCTCTCTGACTCCTTCTTTTGCTCCTTCTTCTGCTTGAGCTCGTGAGGCCTTCTACGATGAACTCAGATTAGGATTTTTTGTTGTATTTTCTGAGTAGAATTTTAGGGTTTTCTCCTCCTTTCCCGAATGAACAGTGCGTTTTATAGAGACTTCATACGTGTGAGCTAGGGCAAAGCTCAGAGAAAAACGTGTGAATTTTGGGTGGAAAATGGGTTTTGGTAGTGGAAATCGTACGATTTTTGTCTGTTAGCGGCTTTTGAAAAATATCTGTTTTTTACTTCGATTTTTTACCGTGTATTCTTGGGATTTTTGACTGTGGTTACATGGTAACTTTTGCTTTAACATTGTTTTTGAATCACTTGCTTTTGAAAACTTATGCGAAACTTCTGAATTTGAATATGAATCCTTGGTTTCATGATGTGTATTGTTCATACTGTTAGAAGTTTGACCATTGTTTGCTTGATCTTCAAAATCAACCGTGCTCTTGCAGTTTTTTTCTTAATACTCTTCCATATGTGATGCAAGGCTCGTGAGTAGCTTTGTGGATGATCCTGTCAACGACTATATTGCTCGGGATCCCTCAAGCTCTAACCGTGATGCAGATGCTGCCACAAACTTTTATTGAAGAAAATCATATGCATCTGAGCTGCAGGTTGAACAAGATCGTCTTCATCCCGAGATTGTGTCGTATACAGGATATCTTTAGTTTTGCTTCATGTGGGTATGGTGGTATTACACATTGCCATAATTGTAGCAAATAGTACAGCACCCGAAGAACCACTGGAAACAACATTAAGAAGCTTTATTATCCCTCCCGGTAAACTCCTCATTTCTCTAAGTACTTTCTTCACCATATTCTTCTAAATTCTATTCTTTTGTGACAAGAACTGAACTAACATGATCAATTATTTCCCATTAGGATTTATTATGCTTGATCCATGAAGAGTGCTAGCAATAAAACTGCTACTGGCAGTGGTGTAACAGCTTGTTCCGACATGAAAGGTAAAGAACGCTCTTAGTCTTTTTAAATTTCTTGCCATAACATTTGTGAAATATCTTGTAGTTTGTACCATGGGTAATGTTATTTCCAAACATCTTGACATGTTACTTGACATTGGTTTGGTGAATTTGAATATGTGAGTCATGTTATGCAAAAGGTATTTGTTCTTATCAGCTATGGTGGTCTCGGCTTGGTAAGGCTTTTAGGATTTTCATCATCCTATCCTTCTATCTTCATCCTGCACCACTAGTTTCTGACCTCCTCAATCCTTTTCATGTGCAGCTTGTAGATTTGGGGTAAGGGCTTTGAGTTGCTGTGAGGTCGCGACAAACATGATATTTTTCCGGTGACTGTATTGGTTTCGAGCTCAAAATATCACCTTTATTTTGGAGGTAATGGAGTGTATAACTCTTGTTTCAGTCGTGGCATGCACGATTATAGGTCAGTATGTGTTGTGAAGCTGGTTTAAGTTGTGAATGATTTCTATCTTATGCCAGGCTGTTGTAAGATGTAATTGTATGAAGGCTGCCGTAAACTTCGTTGCTTGCCACAAGTCAGTGGCTATTGCGTTTCACATGGTTTGCTGTACATTGTGAGATGTGAAACAATGGCTGGTGATATGAACATAACTAGCACTGCCATAGAAACATCATTCATTAAGGTCTTTACCTTCACCAGAGTGAATTATTAAGGAACATGCTCAACTTTTACTCACTTTTATCAATCTCAGACACTGCTTCATGGTTTTCCTTTTTGTGGCAGAACTCTGTTTGGATAGGCATGAAAAACAAACATTTGATGAAAAGCTTTTGAAGTAGTCTGCTTTATGTGTTGCTGCTGCTATTTTGATATCCTTTATGGTAGTTTCTTTCTTATCAACATTTGTTGATGTCATTCGTAGGCCTAAAGCACGAATACCATGGATGGCATTTAGGAATAACATGGGTTGATGCATGAATTGTAGCCTGGGGTACCAATATTAATCCTGAATGGTTTTGTGGCATAAAATACTAGCTTTTAACTTTGTCGTTTCTGAAATGCTGGAAGCTTGAAGGATGGAGAAAAAGTCATGAGGAGAATGAGTCTAGTATGGCAGTAAATTTGGAGTGCTTGGTGATATGCTAGAGTCCGTATCTTAGAAGACTTGGCAAGAGCACTCATTGTTAGGCTCAAAACAACTTTGGTGAGATTATCAACTCCATATCTTTACGACTTTAGGTCTCCTATGTCCTTCTTTGAATCATATCTTATACTGAATTATTTTATGGTCTTTTTTCATATTGCATTGGCTGGCATGAGATCTCTGGGTTGATGCAGAATTAAGCTTCTTGGAGCTTAGTATGGAATGAAGTAGCTCTTTTTTGACACTATGAGGACTTGGAACGAACTTTACATTAATTGATAGGAATTCTGTGAATCTTCTTGGAATGTTAGACAACGGCTTGGCACAAGAGTGATGACCTTTATGATTCCTTTTTAGGCTTTTACAACTTTGTACTTTGAATGGTTTATGACCACGATTTCGGCTTTGTATTGACATTTGTGTAAATTGAAAGTTATAAGTTTTTCTAAAACTGTATCATGAACAACAATTCATGTTGACCTTCTTTTGGAATGTTGAATGAAAGGGAGTCAAGAGCTCACAAGGTATATTAATTTTTATGATTTTAAGTTGCACCTTTATGTTATAAAGTGAACATTGACACAACTGTAACGGTTGTATGATATCCATCACCGTTCTGTTTCTCTTTTCTTTTGCTAAGGTAATATTGACCATAGCTTGGTAAGTGACTGTAAATAAATTTTAACAACTCCCTCTATGCTTTGAACAATTCCAATGTGGCTATAATTAATCCAATCATGAATTCAAAATAAGGGTTGAATAATAGCCGAAAATGGCTTGAGACAAGGAAACTTGGCTGGTAATAGTTTCGTGGCTTTAGTACCAACCTTAGACATGGTTCAGAATAAAATGATTCTAAACAAGGTTTGAAATCAATTTGACATATGGCTCGAACTTATTTTGAAACACTTTGACCATGTCTTAAAATAACTCAAACATATTATAGCTTGAAAGCAAACTACCACATGGTTTAGAATCCATTTGAAGCCACTTGATCATATCTTGACTAACTGATCATAAGAATAAGGGCCTACTTTTTTTTATCTCCACCTGAATCTACTTGGAACAAATCAAATCCACTCTTGTTATAAATTTATCTTGGCATCAGGTCCATTTAAAATGTGTCCCAGAGTCATTTTGGACTATCGTTAAAATCAACTTGAAGTCATATAACCATGTCTTGACTGAGTAATCGTACAATGAGTGCCTAATCCTCCTTTATCTATTCTTGAAAACATAACAACCCAACAAGAGCTATCAAACACCATAAACTCATACAAGACCCTCATGACCTAAATTTTGGAATATGATAGCTAAAGGCCATATGATGATTTTGTTGGGAAGATTCAATGAAGCAACACCATGAAAAATGAGAGGGTAGGACAAGTTTGGGGTATCATAGATGCCCCTATCTAATTGTCTTGAACCTGAGAGAATGAACAACTGCATGGAGTTCATTTTTAGGGTGGAAGTCAATTAGATACAAGAAGACCCCGAAATTTGTCCGGCAAGCAAGTAAAAAGCAAAGAGATAAAGTATACCAGAACAGGATGGCAGGATGCAAAATATGAACGAGATTACCTAATATTCTCTGGGTGGTCGAAGCAGTCCCTTATCTAATAAGGTCCTTCACGATACCAGAGTAGTATAAACGAGCCTCTTTGGGTGGTCGAAGCAGTCCCTCATTTGTTAAGGTCCTTTCACGATACCAAAGTGGTATAAACGAGCCTCTTTGGGTGGTCGAAGCAGTCCCTCATTCGTTAAGGTCCTTCACAATACCAAAGTGGTATGAACGAGCCTCTTTGGGTGGTTGAAGCAGTCCCTCATTCGTTAAGGTCCTTCGCGATACCAAAGTGGTATGAACGAGCCTCTTTGGGTGGTCGAAGCAGTCCCTCATTCGTTAAGGTCCTTCGTGATACCAAAGTGGTATGAACGAGCCTCTTTGGGTGGTCGAAGTAGTCCCTCATTTGTTAAGGTCCTTCGCGATACCAAAGTGGTATAAACGAGCCTCTTTGGGTGGTCGAAGAAGTCCCTCATTCGTTAAGGTCCTTCGCGATACCAAAGTGGTATAAACGAGCCTCTTTGGGTGGTCGAAGCAGTCCCTCATTCGTTAAGGTTCTTCGCGATACCAAAGTGGTATAAACGAGCCTCTTTGGGTGGTCGAAGCAGTCCCTCATTCGTTAAGGTCCTTCGCGATACCAAAGTAGTATCTCAGATGATAAATTTGTTGGGGAATAGTTGAGCCAAAATTCCTATTGGAGGAACAACATTGTGCAAACTCTGCAGGGTAAGCCTTCAAGAAAAGTTTTAAGAGAACCTTTGCTTAGGGAGCCACAAGAGCAATAGCTGCTGGGGATTATCATCATCAACTGCATAGTTGAAGAATGACTTGCTAGGGTGTAGAATTCCTTGAACTCGCGGGGTATTAACTCTTTTCGGATCCATACTGCCAACTTCACTGGAGGACTGGCCAAGATGCTTGCAAACTGATCCTAGATCCTGCTATGTTGCTATGCGATGCAATGCATTATGATGCCCAAACATGCAGCTAACAGTGCAACTGCTAGGGAGTGCAAGATGTGAATGCAAATGATATCCTTATGCTCGTTATGACTATGATATGAGGCTGCATGCCATGCTTATGATAATGCAGCGATCAGGTATGCTAGGGATAAAAGTTCCTGTTAGAAGTATCACCAGGGACTGGATTTGGTAGTTGCCAAATGGATTGGACTTTGGTAGTTGTCAAATGGATTGGACTTTGGTAGTTTCCAAATGGACTGGGCTTTGGTTTTATGAGGGTGCCATCGAGGGTGGACTTTTAGTGGTTGCCAACGAAGACTGGACTTTTTAAGGTAAATTGAAGGTGCCAACTAGAGCGGCTTTTCTTGTAGTTGCCAATAAAAGACTGGACTTTATGTGGGGTGTGCCAAGCGAGATTAGACTTTTATTGATAAAAGGATTTGACTTCCCGACACACAGATTCTGGCAGTGCCACAATTAGAAGACAGATGTGGATACTCTTGGTGTCCCAAGTTGGATCCTTTGCAGAAGTGGTATTTGTTCTTGTAAGAGCCTCGCTTCTAGCTGATATGTCATGACAGCTTACAAATGTTAAGCGTAACGACTTATCCAAAGCATCTTGACTGCGCGAGCGTAGCGACTTAACCAATACGTGTTACTCGTGGTAGCGTAGCGACTTAACCAATGCATATGGATTGCGTGAGCGTAGCGATTTAACCAATGCGTGTTAGTCATGTGAGCGTATCGATTTAACTAATGCATATGGATTGTGTGAGCGTAGCGACTTAACCAATGCGTGTTAGTCGTGCTTTTGCTCTGCCCCAAGGCTTTTGACGTTTGTTGACCTCAACCATTACTGGTGTCTGGTGTGGTTAACTTGATCAACTTTGAAAGCAAGGAGGGAAACTGCCCCTTTTCAACTAGTTTGTCCCAAATTCAACCAGTTTGCCCCAGTCTGCCGGGTATTTGAAGGACTTATTTTGGGATGAGGACTTTGGCAGTGATTATACCAAGATAGAGCTTGAAACCATTTGCCCCAGTGTCTGAACCTTGTAGTGGTTTGCCCCTGTTTAAACCTCAGAAGGACTTGCCCCAAATTCGCAAGGTTATGAGAAAGTCTTGATTCAGGTCAACACCAATGAGTGATCAAGTTCCTCTTTGATTTCACTTTGTTGGAATTCTATTATGCCAATTACTGACTTGCAATTAAAATTGTTTGTTCATGAATGGTAATTTTAATGCGAAGTTTATGCAAGTTTTGAAACAAATGTCATTTATTAAGTGTCATGACAGTGAGACGAATGAACCGTTAGTCCAAACGTTGTGCTAACTTGATTGGTGTAAAAGATATAGCAAGGATATTGACACAAATGTTGATGAGTAGAAAATATGTGAGGAGTCAGTTTACGCAACCTTGCGATAGTATGCTTTCAAAATAAACCCCGCCTCAATTAGGTCTTTTGAGGGTTGTAACGCGGTCTGGTTCACGGTTATAGAAACAAAGGATATTAGGTTCAAAGTATTATTTGTACCCACCCCTTCTTCTTGAGGATCTCCATACCTACGTTCAGTTAATTCTGCACATGTTTTACCTTGACGGTGTAAAACTTGATGATTCAAGGTTTGCTCGAAATGGCATCCACCTTATTTGGTTTTGATCGATGTTAGCGACCCCTTGACTTGGGTGGCCACTGAATCTTATTTTGTTTTTGTTGAGGGTTCGAGGACCTCTTATTATTTTGTTTTGATCCCTAACTTTTGCATGGTCTGATTTTGCTTGTCAGATCCATCGGGATAACCCTGATTTTTGCCTAAGTCCCCCTTTGAGATGCTTGACTTAGCAGGCTTATGATTTTTTCGATTTTGTTGGAGGATTGTGACTGCCATATCAAGGGTTATTGATGAACAATCGTCTTGTGTTTGGGATTTTGCTTTGAGTGCGGGATTGGATTAACTGAACAACTACCCTGCCCCAAGTTGAGTGTTTAAGGGTTTGAATATCCAAAGGAAACTCCTACTTCAAGGCTCGAAGTGGTTTACTAGGGATTAACTCATTATATCTCCAGTGTTTGGGGATTGAAACAATGCCTGTACATCATCGGCAAAAATTTATCCAAAAACATACTATCAGCAATTATGGGTATTTAGCTTTCGTCATCCTCCCTCAAATATTTGCTAAACAGCAATGCGATAAAGGAAGTGAAGTGAATTTTTTTATAACTTTTGAGATAAATAAAAAAAATGTGAGTGAATACGAATGGATTTGATCAAAACATGCATAATTATCACATTAACAATACCATTAATAAACGTCAATGTCTAAAAGCAAGTAGCAATTAACATAAAAGAAACTACAAATGCTTAAAAAACATGATCTAAAAATGCCAGCATGGAGGAACTGGGTTTTTCTTCCTTAATCAATTGTCTTGAGAAGATGCATCTTGAAGTCCCCAAACTCATTCAGGTGCGAGGCAGACACGCACAACCAAACTCCCTTCTTGAAAGGATATGCATCCCTCGTCAATCAATTGCTGCACCCTGGCCTGGAAAGCTTTGCAATCTTCTGTTGAATGCCCCATTGATCCAGCATGGTATCCACAATATGCCTTGGGATCATACCCAGGAGGGTATGGTTCTGGCACTGGTTTGAGAGACTTAGGCTCCACTAGTGAATTTCAAATCAAATGTGGCAGAAGTTGAGTGTAAGACACAAGAACTACATGGAGAGGAAGGTTCCTTCTTCCCAAATTATTGCGAGGCCTATGTTGATTTGCATAGGGAGCAACCCAAGGTTTCTGACATGGTTGCTTATGTATTGTTGGTTTTCCTCTTGGGATCCAATGGTGGATGTCGTCATCTTCCTCAGCGTCATTAGGATGCTCTCCCAAGTGACTTTTCGAGGTCTCTTCAGCAGATACAACCCTTTTAGACTTCTCTTCCATCTCCTCTCTTGAAATCATGGTCTCCACATGATTAAAAGAGATCTCATCTGCCAAAAACTCAATCTTTTCCTTGTGGTACCGGATTCTGATTGGTCCACAAAACTCTTGTACTTCCTCTTTGCCAGATCTTTGAGTTGAACCATTTGGGATAGAGTCTTCCTTTCTGGTCAATCTTTGCAACTTGTTTCGAAAGCTCTTACACTCTTCAATAGCGTTCCCTATGGTTCCAGTGTGATATCCACACTTTACCCCTGGGTTATCTTCCTCGAAGACTAGGCGTTTGTTGTTAATTAGCTCTCGAACCTTATTCTTGAATGGCCAACAACCTTCAACAGAATGCCCTCTCTCCCCTTTATGGTATTCACACTGCGCATTAGGATCATATCCAGGTGGGAGAGGAGTACGAGCTGGCCCGAGGGATACAATTATCACCAATGAACTCTTAATCAGGTATGATAGCATTTGTTCACACGGTATAGGAATAGGGTCGAGAATAGGGCATGAATGAGACTTCTTATTGCCTTTCTGGTTTAAATTCTCCTGTTCTTGGGATAGAACAAGTGATGACCATTGATTTTGAGGCTTTGGAAGAAATGGTTGGGGATAAAGACCAAGAGGAGTCACACACGATAAGCTATTCACTGCAGGCTGTGGAGTGGGAGGAACTATGGGAGTAAAACTCCTAGTTGTGGTACCTTCTTGAAGCTTTTCCTTTCTTCTTCCCACTTATGGCATCTGCTTCATCTTGCCTTCCCTGCTATTATCGTCTTTTCTCAGCTTAACTTGATTCTGCCTCAAGTGTTCCATGGTCTTCCAGCACTAAGTCAAGTTCAATACTTGTGTCGGGAAATCAACTATGGATTATGGACAAAGGATGGATGAGCTTAGGTTTTGGAAGATAATATGCAATGCAAATGAAATGCAAATGCAATGATATGCAAATGCAATGTAAGCACAAACAGGATCACAGGTTCCATCACGTTCTGAGGTCAGACAAAAGACCGGGTAAATAACAGATATCTTTGATTAAAGGAACCCCATAGGTAGGCTCTAAACGGGTAAGTGCCCAGAGTCATGGATCTTTTCAAAGATATTATTACCATGACAAAGATTCATCCGATTATAATACCTTTGAAGTATCTCTTCTAGGTGAGGTTTTCGTGTCGTCCCACGAGGAAGACTCCTCGCGAGTCTCTACTACATAACCATCGAGTCCAAGGTTTCTTAAAGGGACCTCAGAGTCATAGATCGAGGTTGAAAATATCATTGTCAGAATAATGATATGTTCAAGGGATCTCATCTGATTGGGGCGTTCGCATTAACCCAAAGAGGAGTGACCCTCATGAGTTAACACTACCAACCACCATGGAAAAGGGGTAAAAGGTCCTTAGAGTTATGGATTCAACCTCAAAACACTACTACCATGGCAAAGACTCATCACAATAATAACATCCTTAAGGGAATCAACTCTAAGCGGGGCTTTCGCTTCCTCCCAACGAGAAAGACTCCTCGAGGGATTCCACTACACAACCACCATTCTAAACCTATGTTTTTCTCGGACTCGGGTGTAGAGCCATCTCACAAAGTTCCCACAATCAGATAACCTCAATAGTGCCACAAGGAACAACAATAAGATATATAAAAGCAAGCAAGTAAATAACAAATAAATAAAACAAGCAAACAATAGAAGAAGGTTCACAAACAAGCGGATCTAACTCTTGCGAATTGAGTCAAGTTAGACTTGACTCTCTCTAGCATAGGGCTATGAAATCTCCCCAGCAGGTTGGCCATCTGTCGTACCTCGAAAAATACGATCCTCGCGATGGTGCGGAAAATACGTTCGAAACAGAGTCGCCACCGAACTTTATTCATTCCAAGGATGGAATAGGAAAATATCGATATAACCTTTAAAGGGATAAGAACATGGTCATCGCAACCAATATTCTAGGTTAGGGAGTCAATTACATAGAGGGAAGGTATTAACACCCTCTACGTTCGTTGTACTCAACGGGAACCTCTTGATTCGATTCGTGAGAGAAAGTGGATACGCTTGTTTATCTTCTAAAGGAATTGCTTGCTAAAGGGGAAAAGGGTGGTTTTAAGATAGGGTGCTCATCAAGGATTGGGGCCCTTGTGCCTATGCATCTTCACTTGTAAGAAGTGGAAAATCAGAGCTTTCGTAGTTCGTGGGACTACGGGTAAAGGTTTAGAGTTGTGGGGAATGTGCTCGCCAAGATCATCATAATCTTGTGCCTACGTATCTTACATCCAAAAGTGAATGAAGAATCAGAGCAGCCGTAGTTCGGTTGACTACGGTAAAAGGTTTGTGGGTACGGATGACGATTACTTGAAGCTTAAGAAAGACTTCTCGGACCCAAGTAGTTGGGAGAGTGAACCAAATACTTGGAGCTCTCTCTTTTTCATCGTGAAAAGAAGGTTGTATTTGAATGGAACGAGTCTTTAGGTCACATTCTAACTGCTAAATGTTGGCTTGTCTGCTCACTAGGGAGGCTGAAGCACGAGTTTGTTATGCGCGGAAGAAAGGTCTAAACAATGTTCTTTGGGACAGGTTGTTTGAGTTGTGGATCGCACGGGGGCGAGGAATAGAGTTTGATTGGTTAAGTATTTTGGTTTAGACAAGAAGATATGTTTGAATAGGTTGTTAAAGGTTTTGGTCGCACAGGGGCGAGGAATTAGATTGGTTAGATGTATCAGATGCTTAGCTAGAGGTGACGATTACCTGAAACTTAAGAAAGGCTTCTCGGGCCCAAGTAATCGGGAGAGTGAACCAAATACTTGGAACTCTCTCTTTTTCAACCTCAAATACGAAAGGATAAGTATTTTAAAGGATGAGGGTTACTCGAAGCTTAAGAAAGACTTCTCTGACCTTAAGTAACCGGAAGAGTGAACCAAAGACCTGAAGCTCTCTCCTTTTCTCATCTAATGTTATGAAATATCTTGGGTATAATTAGAGTGTTTTAATCGGATGACGATTACTCGAAGCTTAAGAAAGACTTCTCGGACCCAAGTAATAGGGAGAGTGAACCAAAGACTTGGAGCTCTCTCTTTTTCATCTAAGTGTTCAAGAAAATAAATTTGAATTCGTTTATCATTTTTTAGATGACAATTGTTCGAGCTTAAGAAAGACTTCTCGGACCCAAACAATTGGGAGAGTGCACCAAAGACTCGGAGCTCTCTCTTTTTCATCTAATATTGAAATTGTGTTCAAGTAATTATTAAGTGTTTTAATTTGATTTGAGAAAATGCTCGATATGAATCAAGGTTTAAGTTTGCGTATGGAACAAACAAGGTGGAACTAAAGGATAGGAGGTCCTATGGTATAGGGTAAGGTCGATGGCAAGGCCAAAGCACTCGACTTACAAGGAGAGTACGAGGATTTGATATAATCAAGTGTTTAAGGAAAGTTGAAGGTTAAATGCATTTATTTTAGAGATACTTGACGTTGGATCAAGTTTGGAGGATAATTTGATTTTAAAGTTACATGTGAAGTGTGTGGCAAACGTCGTTGTTCAAAGCCCAAGAGGAGGCTATAAGATCGATGGCGATCGTAAAAACAATCGACTTACAATGGTATTTGAAAATGGGCCTGACATTAAGTCAAGATATTAGTTTGAAAAGAATTGGTTTAAACATGTGAATAACATAATTGAAGTCTAATAATACGGCATTCACAAACATCACACAAAAAGTTGTAAATAAAATAAAATGGGAGATAGATTAATCAAGATATGTTAACTTAATTAATATCCTAATTATCTAAGGTTAGTAAAATAAAAAGATTCAAATTAACTTGTTTTAGATTATTTTGGAATTTATAAAAAAAGATAAATTATTAAATAAAATAGAATTTTGAAAATAAAATTAAGTACTTTTGTGTTGTCTTAGAATTTAAAAGGAAAAACTAATTTAAAACAATTAATCAAATTAAAATCAATTATTTAATAATATTAACCATTAAATAAATAAATTATTATTAAATAAAAGATTTTAATTAAATTAATTAAATTAATTAATAATAATTCAAAATCATTCTTAGAAATTAAATAATAATTTTTGGATTTTTTCTTTTAAAATATAATTAAACTAAAATAATAATAAAAAGTTAGTAAATGAAACAAAAATGGGCCAGACTGCAAGTAAATACTGGGGGTGTTAAAAGAAATTCGTCTCCCAGGCCCAGCGAACCAAGCCCACACAGGAGGAAGGTTCACGTGGACCCTCGGGAAGATCTGGAACGTTGGATGAATCACAGAGTCAAACATACTTTAGATCCAACGACTGGAAGCTTTGGGACACACGGTAAGGTAGATGAACCCTATGCAGCGAATAATATGCAAGGGCCAGCCGAGTGACACTTGTCACCGGCTGCCCCTGCCTCCTCATAGTAGGCCGACACGTGGCCTTGGGCTTGCCAAACGGCAGCGCACAACCCAAGCCAACCTTCTAAATCCCCAAACCTGAAGAAACTCTTCAATAAACCACTCACCCTTCTCTCTCTGTGCTTTTCCTCTTCCATACCCTCATATACTCTCTCCTCAAAACTCCTTACCTGAAACCTAACCCGCCGGAGAAGACAGTGGTTGGTGGCGGCGCCGCCCCTCTTCTCCGGCCAAATACCAAATTAAACTCTAATTCCCACACGAAAACGTGCCGTGAGTCCAAATCTGGACTCAATGTCTTCTAATTCATTCTGAAAACCCCAATCCTCAACTCCCACAGAAACCCTAGATTTAAAGAAAATGACGGCGGAAGCTACTAAACAAGGGGAAAACAGATCTACATCACACAAAGGGCCAAAATCAAGCAGAAAACGATTAAACAGAACAGAGAAATACCTGAATCGGAGCGAATCCGACCTGACATTTTCCGGCGAAGGTAATCCTCTCTGACTCCTTCTTTTGCTCCTTCTTCTGCTTGAGCTCGTGAGGCCTTCTACGATGAACTCATATTAGGATTTTTTGTTGTATTTTCTGAGTAGAATTTTAGGGTTTTCTCCCCCTTTCCCGAATGAACAGTGCGTTTTATAGAGACTTCATACGTGTGAGCTAGGGCAAAGCTCAGAGAAAAACGTGTGAATTTTGGGTGGAAATTGGGTTTTGGTAGTGGAAATCGTACGATTTTTGTCTGTTAGCGGCTTTTGAAAAATATCTGTTTTTTACTCTAATTTTTTACTGTGTATTCTTGGTATTTTTGATTGTGGTTACGTGGTAACCTTTGCTTTAACATTGTTTTTGAATCACTTGCTTTTGAAAACTTATGCGAAACTTCTGAATTTGAATATGAATCCTTGGTTTCATGATCTATATTGTTCATACTGTTAGAAGTCTGACCATTGTTTGCTTGATCTTCAAAACCAACCATGCTCTTGCAGTTTTTTTCTTAATACTCTTCCATATGCGATGTAGGGCTCGTGAGTAGCTTTGTGGATGATCCTGTCAACGACTATATTGCTCGGGATCCCCCAAGCTCGAACCGTGATGCGGATGCTGCCACAGACTTTTATTGAAGAAAATCAGATGCATCTGAGCTACAGGTTGAACAAGATCGTCTATATCCCGAGATTGTGTCGTATACAGGATATCTCCAGTTTTGCTTCATGTGGGTATGGCGGTATTACACATTGCCATAATTGTAGCAAATAGTACAGCACCCGAAGAACCATTGGAAACAACATTAAGAAGCTTTATTATCCCTCCCGGTAAACTCCTCATTTCTCTAAGTACTTTCTTCACCATATTCTTCTAAATTCTATTCTTTTGTGACAAGAATTGAACTAACATGATCAATTATTTCCCATTAGGATTTATTATGCTTGATCCATGAAGAGTGCTAGCAATAAAACTGCTACTGGCAGTGGTGTAACGGCTTGTTCCGACATGAAAGGTAAAGAAAGCTCTTAGTCTTTTTAAATTTCTTGCCATAACATTTGTGAAATATCTTGTAGTTTGTACCATGGGTAATGTTATTTCCAAACATCTTGACATGTTACTTGACATTGGTTTGGTGAATTTGAATATGTGAGTCATGTTATGCAAAAGGTATTTGTTCTTGTCAGCTATGGTGGTCTCGGCTTGGTAAGGCTTTTAGGATTTTCATCATCCTATCCTTCTATCTTCATCCTGCACCACTAGTTTCTGACCTCCTCAATACTTTTCATGTGCAGCTTGTAGATTTGGGGTAAGGGCTTTGAGTTGTTGTGAGGTCGCGACAAACATGATATTTTTCCGGTGGCTGTATTGGTTTCGAGCTCAGAATATCACCTTTATTTTGGAGGTAATGGAGTGTATAACTCTTGTTTCAGTCGTGGCATGCACGATTGCAGGTCAGTATGTGTTGTGAAGCTGGTTTAAGTTGTGAATGATTTCTATCTTATGCAAGGCTGTTGTAAGATGTAATTGTATGAAGGCTGCCGTAAACTGCGTTGCCTGCAACAAGTCAGTGGCTATTGCGTTTCACAAGGTTTGCTGTACATTGTGAGATGTGAAACAATGGCTGGTGATATGAACACAACTAGCACTGCCATAGAAACATCATTCATTAAGGTCTTGTCCTTCACTGGAGTGAATTATTCAGGAACATGGTCAACTTTTACTCACTTTTATCAATCTCAGACGCTGCTTCATGGTTTTCCTTTTTGTGGCAGGACTTTGTTTGGATAGGCATGAATAACAAACATTTGATGAAAAGCTTTTGAAGTAGTCTGCTTTATGTATTGCTGCTGCTATTTTGATATCCTTTATGGTAGTTTCTTTCTTATCAACATTTGTTGATGTCATTCGCAGGCCTAAAGCACGGATACCATGGATGGCATTTAGGAATAACATGGGTTGATGCAAGACTTGTAGCCCGGGGTACCAATATTAATCCTGAATGGTTCTGTGGCATAAAATACTAGCTTTCAACTTTGTCGTTTTTGAAACTCTAGAAGCTTGAAGGATGGAGAAAAAGTCATGAGGAGAATGAGTCTAGTATGACAGTAAATTTGGAGTGCTTGGTGATATGCTAGAGCCCGTATCTTAGAAAACTTGGCAAGAGCACTCATTGTTAGGCTCAAAACAACATTGGTGAGATTATTAATTCCATATCTTTACGACTTTAGGTCTCTTATGTCCTTCTTTGAATCATATCTTATACTGAATTATTTTATGGTCTTTTTTCATATTGCATTGGCTGGCATGAGATCTCTGGGTTGATGCAGAATTAAGCTTCTTGGAGCTTAGTATGGAATGAAGTAGCTCTTTTTTGACAGTATGAGGACTTGGAAGGAACTTTACATTAATTGATGGGAATTCTGTGAATCTTCTTGGAATGTTAGACAACGGCTTGGCACAAGAGTGATGACCTTCATGATTCCTTTTTAGGCTTTTACAACTTTGTACTTTGAATGGTTTATGACCACGATTTCGGCTTTGTATTGACATTTGTGTAAATTGAAAGTTATAAGTTTTTCTAAAACTGTATCATGAACAACAATTCCTGTTGATCTTCTTTTGGAATGTTGAATGAAAGGGAGTCAAGAGCTCACAAGGTATATTAATTTTTATGATTTTGAGTTGCACCTTTATGTTATAAAGTGAACATTGACACAGCTGTAACAGTTGTATGATATCCATCACCGTTCTGTTTCTCTTTTCTTTTGCTAAGGTAATATTGACCATAGCTTGGTAAGTGACTGTAAATAAATTTGAACAACTCCCTCTATGCTTTGAACAATTCCAATGTGGCTATAATTAATCCAAACATGAATTCAAAATAAGGGTTGAATAATAGCCGAAAATGGCTTGAGACAAGGAAACTTGGCTGGTAATAGCTTCGTGGCTTTAGTACCAACCTAAGACATGGTTCAGAACAAAATGATTCTAAACAAGGTTTGAAATCAATTTGACATATGGCTCGAACTTATTTTGAAACACTTTGACCATGTCTTAAAATAACTCAAACATATTATAGCTTGAAAGCAAACTACCACATGGTTTAGAATCCATTTGAAGCCACTTGATCATATCTTGACAAACTGATCATAAGAATAAGGGCCTACTTTTTTTTTATCTCCACATGAATCTACTTGGAACAAATCAAATCCACTCTTGTTATAAACTTATCTTGGCATCAGGTCCATTTGAAATGTGTCCCAGAGTCATTTTGGACTATCGTTAAAATCAACTTGAAGTCATATAACCATGTCTTGACTGAGTAATCGTACAATGAGTGCCTAATCCTCCTTTATCTATTCTTGAAAACATAACAACCCAACAAGAGCTATCAAACACTATAAACTCATACAAGACCCTCATGACCTAAATTTTGGAATATGATAGCCAAAGGCCATATGATGATTTTGTTGGGAAGATTCCATGAAGCAACACCATGAAAAATGAGAGTGTAGGACAAATTTGGGGTATGACAATGGACCTTCACCTCCTCCGTCCCCGATTCTCAGCGATGAGGACGACTACCAGACCCCCCTGTCTTGGGAGATCATGGCAACTCCACCCCCCACGGGATGGAAAAGCCACTGGTGCTCTCAACATACGATGGCACCTCGGACCCGGACGATCACTTGGAAGACATCGAAGCTATGCTCGACTACCGTAACGTCCGAGGAGCCATCAAATGCAGGCTCTTCCCGATGACCCTACAGAAAGGCGATATGACATGGTACAAGAGCTTAGAGCCAGAGTCTGTCACGTCGTGGAGGGTCCTAAAGGACCTATTTTCGCGACATTTCACGGCGTCCAGGCACAACCCGAAGACCGAAGCCGCGCTAGGCGCGATCATCCAGGCCCCCGACGAACCACTCAAGAACTACATCGAGAGGTTCACAAGGGAGGCAGTGCAAGTAACGACTTCAGACGAGATGATGCGTTACCTGATGGAGCAAGGCCTGCACCGGGACTCCAAATTCTCCGAGGCCATGGCCATCCATCGGCCAGACTCCCTCCAAGACTTCCTCGACCGGGCTCGCCATTACATCTGGTTCGAGGAAACGCAAGCTGCCAACTCCGCCCGTGACACCAAGGACAGAGAGACCCCCCGCAGGTCCAGAGACGACGGAGCCTCGAGCCACCGAAGAGGGGGAGACCGACGACGGGATAACCGCCCCCGAGAACCCCGCGAGCAGCGGGGCCCAGCAGGACGGTTCACGGAATACACCGCGTTGGTCGCTTCCCGCGAACGCATACTGGCAGAATGCGCCAAAACGGAGTTTGTCCAGGGAGGGGTCCATTTTCCAAAATCGGCGCCCACTAAAGCCAACATGGACAAATCGAAATACTGTCGATTCCACCGGAGCCACGACCACGTAACAGAGGATTGCATCCACCTAAAGGACACGATCGAGATTCTGATCAAGGACGGACACCTTAAAAGATACACCCGATGAGGAGAGCCCCCGTGGGAGGAGTCCCCCGAAGCTAAAAGAGTCGAGGACCTCCCTCCCCCAGAAGACGAGTCCGGTATGTAGGTGGCCCTCAGCGTCAGCCGACCTGAGGACTGGTTCACCCTCAGGGAGTTCAGCCTTGCCGCCGAAATTGAACTACCCGAGGAGCCAGTGCGCCCCACCAGCAGGTGGGAGTATTTCTCGAGGGCAATGATCATCTCCGGAGGAAACCCGAGCAAGATGTCCGTGGGGTCAGTGAAACGGAAATTCGACGAGCTTATCAGCAGCAGCTCCGGCAAGATGAGCACGCTCGACAAATTCCGAGGCCGTTCCAACCCGATCACCTTCTACCTCGAGGAAATCCCCGGGGAGCCCCAAACTCCAACATCCCCTTACTGATCCGGGCGCAGATGGCTAACTTCGACATCCGGCGCATCTTGGTCGACGAGGGGAGTTCATTAGACATCATACACCCATCTCTTTGCGACACTTTAGCTCGACGAATCCAACTTGTCCCCGTACCTAGGCTCGGATCTACAGGGCTTCAACGGGACGACCACAAGACCATGGGGGTACGTGGAGCTCAAGGTCACATTCGGGGAGAAGGAAACGGCCAGAGAAATCAACGTCCGCTTCCTGGTCGTCGAATGCTCGTCACTATATAACTGCATCCTGGGCAGAACGACCATGGCTGAACTCACCGCGATACCATCAACCGTCCACCTAAAGATGAAGTACTACACCAGAATTGGAGTCGTTGTCACTCTCAAAGGAGATGTCGAAGCCGCCCGATGATGCTTTGATGCAGCGATGAAGGGTCTCAGCACAATCGGCCCCCCGACCAATGTGACCAGGACACCTCCTGCCCGGGAGACCAAACCAAAGGATCACGTCGATGCTGTGGACCTCGACTGCCGCTTTACCGAAGAGCCTGCCCACGAGGACGAATCCGGTGAAACCAACGGGCAGCCTTCCCACCCAATGCGCCCCATTCCAAACGGAGACTTCGAGCTCGCTGTCGCTTGCGCGAAAATAAGGTGCCGGCATGACAGAAGAGTCGCCACCTTTCGTTATTTATCCCTCGGAGCGGGAAAGGAAACGATCGGAAAAACCTGACGAAAAAGGGTAAGACAAGGTCATCGCAACCATTGTCTGGGTTCGGGAGTCGGTTACGCAAGGGGAAGGTATTAGCACCCCTCACGTCCGTCGTACTCGACGGGATCCTCGCTTGTTTGTTTACTTGGACGGGTTGGTTATAATCTATCTACCTATCAAGGCTGGCTGAAAAAAGAAAAGAAGATGACTCGGCAAAGCATCGCGCTTTATGCCTACGTATTCCCGTCTGGAACGAGAAATCAGAGTCAACGTAGTTCGGCTAACTACGGGTGAAGGTTGCTCGCTAGGACGTCGCATCCTATGCCTACATACTTTCATCTGGTATGAAAGATCAGAGCAAACGTAGTTCGGGAAACTACGGGCTATCTCCTAACAGAAGTGTTTTTTATTATGTTTGCGATCTCGACCGCACTAGAGACTATGACCTGAGAGTGAATGCGTCGCATGTCACCCAAAGGGTACCATACTAAACATCCAGACTGTGGAAAAGAAACTCTCCCACAATCCTTTCTCAGATAGCTTAAGGCTCGTAACGTACAAAAGAAATCATTCATGATTACTGTATCTTAAACTGCTTCGAGATAAGAAGAGAACAGGCCCAACTAGGAGGGAGACTATCAAGTCCTACTGTTATCATGCCATGGATTCATCCTATGGTTGAGGTTTGAACAGGGAACTCCTAGATGTTGTCATGCATAGGTTTCAACCTAAAAGTCTATCATCAAATCCTCATCAGAGGAAATGAGAGTCCTAAGGGATCATGTCAATGATACACCAAAACAGACAAAAGCATTAGCTTTAACAGTAAAATGCATGCAATGCAAGTGAGGGAGGAAATGTGTGTGGGGCTTCAGCCTCCACAAGCTCGTCTCAACCTCAAGCCAGTCATGAAATAACAATAATCATACTGAAGATAAGCAACATGCTATCAAGCAATAACCAGATAAAGGAAATGAAGTGCCATCAGGCAAACAAACACACTTGAGAAAGAATCATCTATTCTCTAATCCTAACCCTAACACAGAATCTAATCAAATCTAAGCAATGCCCTAAAGCAAAACCTAACCAAAAGAAATCAATCCCAGCCTTCAAGCTTCAGAACAAGCTTACCAAAGACAGGGAGCTAAGTAAGCAGACTCATAGTGTCTTCCTCAGGAAAGCACCAGGAGGTGTATACTCAGGAATCATATCCTATGTGGCTCAACCACTGTGATCAGTTTACATTCCTCCTCAGGAGAAATTAAACTCACAAGCAGGCTCCAACATCACTGGATATTTAGGAAATCCTATCTGAACTAGTGGAACTAAATGAACAGACTCATAGGACCTTCCTCAGGAAAGTACTAGGAGGCTTCCACTTAGGAATTGTATCCTATGTGGTTCAACAACTGTGATCAGTTTACATTCCTCCTCAGGAGAAATTAAACTCACAAGTTGGCTCCAACATCATTGGGTACTTGAGAAATCCTAGACAAACTAATGGAACTAAGTGAATAGACCCATAAGACCTTCCTCAGGAAAGTACTAGGAGGCTTCCACTTAGGAGTTGTATCCCATGTGGCTCAACAACAGGTGATCAGTTTACATTCCTCCTCAGGAGAAATTAAACTCACAAGTTGGCTCCAACATCATTGGATACTTAAGAAAGAGGTGAGAAGAAAGAATGAAAGTCAGTCATAGTGCCTTCCTCAGGAAAGTACTAGGAACTTCCTTCAAACTTCAGGATCTCAAACCTCACAGACAGGGAACAAGCTCCTAAACCAGGCCTTCAATCCATGCCTCCTCCAATCCTCTAGTATGCTCCACTAAGCCCCACAATGAGATGCCAAGCTCCTCCAATCAAAGGAATACCCCAAAGCAAAGCAAACTAACAAAACCTGCCCTAAAGGCCACACCAACCATCATTCAATTCAAAAATCAACTAAAAATAGTATTATTATATTAATTCCTAATATAAATTCTAGGGGATCCTACTTAACTACCCTTAAGTCCCATATATTCCCCATATGCTAAATTGTACTAAAAAACCCCAAAACAAAATGTTCAAGTTCATATATACAACCTAAAACCCTAATTAGACTATCCTAAGTTCAATTCAACTAAACTAATCAAATCTTAATCTAAAAATCTAGTAATAAATCCAGGGAATACTATGATTCATCATCTAACTATGCCAAAAAGAATGGCTCAAAAAGCCTAAGGGAACTATCCTAATTAAACTCTACAAGTCAGCATACCAACTAAAGGAATTTAAAAACGCAATTAAAAGTAAAAATACACAAAAAATATAAAACTGAAATAAAATGGCTATTTTATATTTTTATATTTTTCTAGACCGAAAATGAAAAATGGGAAAAAAAGTCTCATTAAAAAATATGCATTTTTTATTTTGTTATGATTTTTTGAAGTTTAATAAAATCTAGGCCGCAAGATCAAAGTCAAGTCAAAGTTTCTATTCCAATCCAATGGTGCATGTTCATCTTCTCCAACCAAAACCCTAAAATTCAGAATTTTTCTATTCCATGCATGCAACTTCCATGGACTCTATCTCATTCATTACTCCATGAAATCACATGAAATAAAAAACAAAACTGATCCTCTTCTCGCCCTCTACACAACCATGGTTTTAGTTTCTCTTGAATCTCTCTTTAGCCTTCAAACCGACAACAACAAGGCACGGGTACCACCATGAAACCTTACTTTTCAACTCTAACCAACCTTGAAAATAAAGATACCAATGTGTTCCTCTTGCTTCCATGAGTATACTAAACTATGATACATGTATTAAAACCTCATATCTCAAGCTTTCTTGATCAACCAAGAATTGATGTCATATTTTGAAACTCCATGGATGGACCTTAAACTCACCATAAAGCATCCCTAGATTGTCTATATCACAAATAACTTAAGAACTAACCCTAACCATGGCTAGATGTGATGATTCGAATCAAAACGCATACCTACCAAATGAAAATGGTGATGATAGTTGCACTCCTTTCCAACCCTTGCCACTTGCTGTAACTAATCTTTGATGGATGATGATGATTCTGGTGGAAGGAATCTTGCCCAAACTTCTTGAAACTTGCTATTCAAACCTTCATGCAAGTGGGAGTGATGATGTGAAGTGCACAAACCAGCCACGAATTCTGTTGGTTTTTTGCATGGATTCCACTCTATAATGATGGTGAATGATGATAGTGATGATAACTACTATTAATGGAGTTTAGAATGATTTGGAATGAAAATGCAAAAAGGAAGGAAAGGATCAAAGTATAGCATGCATGTGTAATGAATCACCAACCAATGAATGAACCCACCTTAGGGTTTATATAGATGACAATGGAATGATCTAGAATGTGTGAGAAACTTCCAAGAGAGTTCTAGAACTTCTCATGCAATGAGAATTTCACTTTTTCTATTTTTAGTAAATATCATAAATCTCATGAGAAACCATGCAAAATATCCTTATATGAGATGGTAATAAGAGAACAAGGCTTTTCTAGCTATTTTAAGGCATTAGCAAACATTTCCTTTTGATACCTTAAAATGCAAGAATCAAATTTACAAAGGAAGTCCAATTTTTAAGCCTAAACTCAAAAATGTGGATGAACCATTGTTTTCAAAATGATGTTTCCAATCAAAATCATCTATCATATGCCCCATTTTGGATTTGTAGATCTCTCGAACCAAAATCCAATTTCAACTTATTTAACTTATAAGCCCTTTTTAGTTCATTTTGACCATTTTAAAATATCCATGCTCCATGCATTTCCAAACTCTCAAGACCTCTTATCTAGCCTTAAAATGCCATTTTGAACAACTTTCATGTTGGACATTTTTCCATTTGAAGCTTGGAAGTAGGAGTTTTAGGCATTGGCTAAAAATGACCTGTAATTCCAAATTACCAAAATACCCCTGTCTTGCACAAGCCATAAGTAGAGTTCCACAAGTCCTATCAAGGACTTCTACCACTCAAATTAAAGCTAAGAAGATGCCCTCCAACATTAATGTTGACCAAGAGATCATAGGAATCATCCTACTAGGGCAAAAGTTGTCTGCAAGTTGGGTGACCTTCAAGGACCCAGATTCACACACCTCAGCTGACCTGTAATTTGTCAAAACCATAACTTGAGCTCTGCAAGTCCTATCAAGGACTTCCACCACTCAAATTAAAGCTAAGAACAAGCTCTATAACATTCATGTTGTGGGGAAGATGAGATATCAATCACATCTAGAGCTAAAACTGCCTGGAAGATAGGGATCAAATTAGGGTTTTTCCACTGACAATCCTCAGAAACCCTAACTCAAAACCTCTCAAACTCCTCAATCATGAGGAGTTGGTCTAGGAATCACCTTTACAACATCTCTATGCATCATTCCATGATCTCATGGCCCTTGGATTAAGTCTCAACCTTCTCCAAATCTTCAGCTGATCTAGGGTTGACCCAGTTAAAACCTTAATTCTACCATTCATGGTTGAATCCTCTGAACTCTTGCATAATGACTTCTCTGGGCTTTATGATGGCTATCAAGACATCTCATAGGCTTTCTCAAAACATCAAGTTCATTCTCAAAGTCTCAGAATCATCTGAGGAGCACCCACAACTCTCAAGCTATGAAGCATACAACCCTGGTTTCACCCAATTCCTCTGAGGATCTCTTGAACTTTCTGGTGAAGGTATCAACTTTCAAACACACATGAATAAATAATTGTTGGTCAAATTTTGGGGTGCAACAGCTGCCCCTATTCAAACGGCTTGAACCTGGCTGGGTGAGAAGCGAACGGCTCTCAACCAATCAAGGTGCGAGACGATTGAATATCGGTAAACCCGAAAATTTGCCAACTGCGCGAGCTCACGGTACTCTGCGGGGAACAAATCTTTGAATACTGCAACGCTAGCTGCTCAACAACTAGCTGGAGAAATATCGACCTGACATCGCCGTCAGTTATCCACATTAACTTCTTCTGATATTGCCTTCGGACAACCACAACACCCGACATCGCCGCTGGAAGACTAAATCACCTGACATCACCGTCAAGAACAACCATAACTCGGGGAAACAAGCGTCCAACATCGCCGCCGGAGACCTAAACCTGAATCACCAAAATACCCAACATCGCCGCTGGAGAAAATACAACAATGAACAAAGTACCCCGCATCGCCGCTGGAGAACTGCATCTGACATCGCCGTCGGACAATCCACATACCCCGCATCGCCGCTGGAGAAACACATCTGACAGAATACCCCGCATCGCCGCTGGAGCACTGAATCTGACATCGCCGTCGGAAACAAACATCATCTCTACTGGGGATTTAAAGAGTCTGACCTCGCCGTCAAACAAATATCACCTCTACTGGGGATTTAAAGAGTCTGACCTCGCCGTCAAACAAATATCCAACCTCTACTGGGGATTTAAAGAGTCTGACCTTGCCGTCAAACAAATATCCAACCTCGCCGCCGGACAAAACATGATCTGACCTTGCCGTCAAATCCAAACGTTCAACCTCGCTGCTGAACAAACATCCAACCTCGCCGCTGGACCAATGGTGATCTGACCTCGCCGTCAAATCCAAACGTTCAACCTCGCCGTCGAACAAACATCCAACCTCGCCGCCGGACAAAATATGATCTGACTTCGCCGTCAAATCCAAGCGTTCAACCTCGCCGTCGAACAAACATCCAACCTCGCTGCCGGACAAATGATGATTTGACCTCGCCGTCAAATCCAAACGTTCAACCTCGCCGCTGGACCAATGGTGATCTGACCTCGCCGTCAAATCCAAGCGTTCAAACTCGCCATCGAACAAACATCCAACCTCGCCGCCGGACAAAATATGATCTGACCTCGCCGTCAAATCCAAGCGTTCAACCTCGCCGCTGAACAAGCATCCAACCTCGCCGCCGGACAAAATATGACCTGACCTCGCCGTCAAATCCAAGCGTTCAACCTCGCCGTCGAACAAACATCCAACCTCGCCGCCGGACAAAATATGATCTGACCTCGCCGTCAAATCCAAGCGTTCAACCTCGCCGCTGAACAAGCATCCAACCTCGCCGCCGGACAAAATATGATCTGACCTCGCCGTCAAATCCAAGCGTTCAACCTCGCCGTCGAACAAACATCCAACCTCGCCGCCGGGCAAAATATGATCTGACCTTGCCGTCAAATCCAAGCGTTCAACCTCGCCGTCGAACAAACATCCAACCTCGCCGCCGGACAAAATATGATCTGACCTCGCCGTCAAATCCAAGCGTTCAACCTCGCCGCTGAACAAGCATCCAACCTCGCCGCCGGACAAAATGCAACACTGAACAACTCTGACCTGGGGTTCACCCCTGGTAAATGGAACAAAAAGTACACTTGCGTATTTGAAACTACTCCGCTGGGAATGAGAGACTTAACCGAGCACACTCTGATCTGGGGTTCACCCTCAGAACCATAACGAACATCGGAATACTGCTGCACACTGCCCGCCGTAGAACTTCAACATTAAAGATATATGAAACCCTGGCCCCTGGCCACTCCAGATCCGCTGGAAAAAATATTCAAGTATTTCCGAATATGAATGAAACCCTGGCCCCTGGCCATTTCCAGCTTCAGCTAGAAAAACATCCTTGGCCTTCAAGGGTGTAAACTTTGCCCGTCGGCAACTCTGCAGGAGGTATCTTCGACTTCAGTCTGAAGAAATGGTCCTTGGCCTTCACGGATACATGGATATGCCTTCAGGCAACTCCGCCTCTGCTATAGAGCATCCGAGACTTCAGTCAGGGATATACTTCGGCCTTCAGTCCGAAAAATGAATCCTAGGTCATTCATGACCTTGGGGATGACCTTGCCCTTAGGCACCTTCGCTTCAGCTTGGGAAATCTATGACTTCAGTCAGAGAAATGGTATCCTGAGCCATTCATGACTCTACGGGGATTCAAACACTTTGCCTTCAGGCAAAACTCCGCTTCAGCTGGAGAAACATCTTCGACCTCAGTCAGAAGAAATACTATCCACTTGATCGCAATCAATCATCACCTCAGGGCAACTGACTTGGTCTTCAGACCGACACGGATCATCTTGGTATATCTACAAACTTTGGAACCTTGTCTTCAACCACACGTTGATTCATCAACAGGGAAATCTGAACTCACAGGAACCTTCTGATACCGCCCTCAGGCGCTTACGAAGTCAATCTTCATATTAGACATTACTGTTGGAGCAGACATATCACGCTGCTAAGGACTTCAAGAATCATCTTGAACAAACAGCTCCGTCGGGCACCTTCAAGAATCATCCTGAACCGATAACCATTCTGGAGACTTTATTCTGCGGGGTATTCCAGGAATCTTCCTGGGCAACTCTTGCTGGGGACGCTATTGGGGAACTCAAGCATCATACTAGGCGAACAACTCGGGAAGCTGTACTGAGGTCTTAAGAATCATCTTAAGCAAACGGCTCTGCTGAGGGATTCGAGAATCATCTCGAACTGAAGACTTCACTGGGGATCTCAAAAATCATCTGGAGCGAGCGACCGTGGGGATTACACCGGGGTCTTAAGAATCATCCTAAGAAAGCGACCTTGTTGGAGAGAATATCAGGAATCATCCTGAGCAACCGATCCTTCGGCCGAACACCTGTAAGGCAAGAATAATAATGACCTAGATCATGCTTATGATGCATATGCTTCTGCGCTATGCCCCACACGGTGGGAATGATATGCTAAATGCTGTGCAATCATGCACAATGTTATACAATGTTAGATGCTATACTAACTGCTATGTAATCATGCACAGTGCTATGCAATGCTATGCACAATGATGCAATCCCGTCAGCAAAATAAATGCCGAGAGGGAAATTCTTCTGCCAAGGAGAAAGAACTGCTCAGATAGAGGAATCATCCTGCTGAGGAGAACGTGGACACGCTGGTATCAATTGGACTCCGCCTGGGGAAATGATCTTCCGGTTGACTGCTGCAGGGCAAACAACTTCAGCTGACTGCTGCAGGGGGCGAAGCTCTACGAGAACCCGAACCTGCTAAAGGAAAGCGGTGTCAATCGCGGGAGTGAACTGCGTGGCCTTCTCGGCCAATCTGGGGATAACCACTCTATGGGGAAACAACTTCAGCTGCTCCACACTCCGCTGGGGAAAGACCAATCGTGATCTGATCAACCTTCAAGGACTCGGCCCTCCTGGACATCTGCAAACTCGGCTGAGGAAGGAGAAGTCATTCTGCTTCGCCAAAGAGAGTGCGACTCTGGGGAAAATACAGCATCAGCTGCTCAATATCTGCTAGGAAAACCACTCACGGTCTCAACTACTTCCAAGGATTCTGCTTTTCTGCGGACTCAGCCGGGGAGAGAAATCATTCTACTTCACTGGAGGGTACGACTCTGGTGCGGAATTTCAATTTCGCTAGGGAAGAAAGAATCATCTGACTTCGGGGGAAGAGTACAACTCTGCAGGGGAACACACCATCAGCTGTTCCAACACTCTACTGGGGAAGAGGGAATCATCCAACTTCAGGAGAGAGCATGACTCTGGTGAGGAATCTCAATTCCACTGGAGACTTTACTGGGGAAACACGAGCTTCGACACCCGAACACTTCTATGAAATCTGCACTTGTGACCCGGTGCTGGGGAAAGACGACATCATTCTTCGGTGCTTGGCTCAGCTGGTGGGGGTGACGCTCCTTCAGGATGCGTCTGCTTGGGGAAGAGAATCATCTCTGCCTGGGGAGACATATCAATGCTCACTATCTTGCGTTCAGATTCTACGGAGGAGAGACTACTGAACTCTGCTGGAGAAGGAGGACTCGCCCCGCTTCGGGGATGCGCACGACACATCTTCTGGAAAGTGCTACACCTGCAACAACACAAACAAACAGACAGTATACCCTCCTCAAAGGGGCCTATCCAGGTTATTATCTCGTGACACTATTCGGTTAATTAATTGTTTCAACAATCAATGGGCCTAGGCCCGCAGGTTTATGTATGCGCATTTTATCAAAAAACATCGGCGTTTTCATTCGCAAACAAAACAGATAAATGCTAAACAGACAAGCAGAATTGCTGAATAATGTGCATTTTATTGATGATGAACCCCTGAATGGGCAAAAATGTTTTACAACAGAGGCAAGCTCCTGGAATGAGGAAGCCGCGCAAAAAGAAAACATAAATATACATCAGTATATACAAATGTCGGCAACGAGGCGTATACGAACACCATGAGTTGATCCCTCTAAGACCCACTCGACTTTGATACTTCTCCGACGCTTCAGCTTCGGAAGAGATTGATTCAGATAAACGGCCCTCAGGTCCTCCAAACCACTAAACAATGAAAGTCCACACGCGGAACGCAGTCATTTGCTTATTCAAATCCCTAACTTTTGCGTGAACCGCCCTTTACGGGTTTTCAGTTCACCGGGATACCCCTTTTTGCCGAAGCCGCCCAGTGTAGGTTTTCAACTTCGCGGGTGTACATTTTTTCAATATATCCCTAATTTTTGCCCGAACCTTTTATTCTGTTTTTGGTTCGCCAGGATGCCCCTTTTTTGCCTGGACTCTTTCTTTTTTTGTCCAGCGGGTCTCTTTCAAGCAAAGTATTTTTTAACTGCGTCTGCGTTCACCGGGGATGCAAAATCTTCACCATCCATCGTGGATAACAACAAAGCTCCTCCTGAGAAGACCTTGCTGACGACATACGGCCCTTCGTAATTCGGAGTCCATTTGCCCCAGTGATCGGAGTGTGGCGGAAGAATCTTCTTCAGGACGAGATCACCCGTCTGAAAGCTTCTAGGACGCACCTTCTTATCATAAGCTCTCTTCATTCGGCTTTGGTACAGACGACCAAATGCAATCGATGCTAACCTCTTCTCGTCCATCAGGTTGAGTTGGTTCAAGCGATTCGTAATCCATTCTGCCTCGTCGAGTTTCACATCAACCAAAACTCGTAAAGAAGGAATCTCCACTTCTAACGGTAGGACAGCTTCCATACCGTACACCAAGGAGAAAGGAGTTGCCCCGGTCGACGTACGCACCATAGTACGATAACCGTGCAAGGCAAATGGCAGCATCTCGTGCCAATCTTTGTACGTCACAACCATCTTCTGAACGATCTTCTTAATGTTCTTGTTGGCCGCTTCAACAACGCCATTCATCTTTGGCCGGTAAGGAGATGAGTTGTGGTGTTCAATCTTGAAGCTCTGGCACAGCTCCTTCATCATCTTGTTATTCAAATTTGAACCATTATCAGTAATGATTCGCTCAGGAATTCCATAGCGACAGATGATGTCCCTCTTTATGAATTTAGCTACCACCTGCTTGGTCACATTAGCGTATGAGGCTGCCTCCACCCATTTGGTGAAGTAGTCGATAGCTACCAGAATGAAACGATGACCATTGGATGCAGTGGGCTCGATCTTGCCTATCATGTCGATGCCCCACATGGAGAACGACCAAGGGGAGGACATGACATTTAATGGGCACGGCGGCACATGAACTTTATCAGCATAAATCTGGCATTTATGGCATTTCTTCGCGAATCTGAAGCAATCCGACTCCATAGTCAGCCAGTAATACCCTGCTCTCAGGATCTTTCTCGTCATGGCATGCCCGCCGGCGTGCGTACCAAATGTGCCCTCATGGACTTCCTCCATGAGCATACTTGCCTCTTTCTCATCTACACATCTGAGTAGCACGAGATCATGGTTTCTCTTATACAGCACTCCATCAGGATTGAGATAAAAGTTTCCAGATAGCCTCCTTAGAGTCTTCTTATCCTGGGTTGACGCACCCGCAGGATACTCCTTAGTCATAAGGAAGGTCTGGATGTCGTGGAACCATGGCTTGCCGTCAGTGGCATCTTCGATTGCAAAGACAAATGCCGGTCTGTCAAGACGCGAAAGCACAATTCTTGGAGCCTCATTCCAATAATTGACTTTATACATGGAAGCCAACGTGGCTAAAGCATCAGCCATTTGATTTTCAGCCCTGGGTACATGATGGAGTTCCACCCGATCGAAGAATGGAAGCAGCCTCCTGGCGTAATTCATGTACGACACTAAATTTGCTTGACGAGTTTCCCACTCCCCTTTAATCTGATTGATTACAAGCGCTGAGTCACCATATACGTCTAGATTCTTGATTCTCAAATCAATTGCCTCTTCTAGACCCATAATACATGCTTCATACTCGGCTTCATTGTTGGTAACTGGAAACGTCAGTCTCGCAGTAAACGGGATGTGGGATCCGTGAGGAGTCGTGATGATAGCCCCGATACCACTTCCGTAGGAATTAACCGCTCCGTCGAATATCAACTTCCACTGAGACTTCCTATCTGGCCCCTCATCGGGCAATGGCTCATCGCAATCCTTCGCTTTGAGAAATATAATATCCTCGTCAGGGAATTCGAACTTCATCGGCTGGTAGTCTTCGATTGGCTGTTCGGCAAGGTAATCAGACCATACGCTTCCCTTAATGGCTTTCTGGGAGACGTACTGAATATCATATTCCGTTAACACCATTTGCCATCTGGCAATCCTGCCCGAAAGAGCCTGCTTCTCGAAGACGTACTTGATCGGATCCATCTTCGAAATCAGCATAATGGTGTGGTTGAGCATATACTGTCGTAGACGTTTGGCAGCCCAAGCTAATGCACAACACGTCTTTTCCAGCATCGAGTATCGAGATTCACACTCAGTGAACTTTTTACTCAAATAATAAATGGCATGCTCTTTTCTGCCCGTCTCGTCATGCTGACCGAGAACACACCCCATACTATTCTCCAGAACCGTCAGGTACATGATTAATGGCCGTCCAGCCACGGGGGGTATCAAGATTGGAGGTTCTTGAAGATACTGCTTTATTTTGTCGAATGCCTTCTGGCAATCCTCATTCCAAGTAATCGCCTGATCTTTCTTTAAAAGCTTGAACATCGGTTCACAAGTGGCCGTGAGCTGAGAGATAAACCTTGCAATGTAGTTTATTCGGCCCAGGAAACCACGAACTTCTTTCTCTGTTTTCGGCGCTGGCATTTCTTGGATAGCTTTTATTTTTGCAGGATCAACTTCAATACCTCGTTCACTAACGATAAACCCCAATAGCTTTCCGGACCGTACTCCGAAAGTGCATTTGTTAGGATTCAGCCTCAGCCTGAACTTCATAAGCCTTTCAAACAGCTTCAACAAATTGACTAGATGCTCTTCCTCCGTTTGGGACTTTGCAATCATGTCATCAACATAGACCTCGATCTCATGATGAATCATATCATGAAACAAAGTTACCATTGCTCGCTGGTAAGTGGCCCCTGCGTTCTTCAGACCGAAGGGCATTACCTTGTAGTAGAATGTTCCCCAGGGGGTGATGAACGTCGTTTTCTCCATGTCTTCCGGTGCCATCTTAATCTGATTGTAACCGGAGAAGCCATCCATGAACGAAAACACGGAAAATTGGGCTGTATTGTCGACCAACACATCGATATGAGGCAACGGGAAATCATCCTTAGGGCTCGCCCTATTCAAATCCCGATTATCAACGCACATGCGTACCTTACCGTCCTTCTTCGGTACAGGCACTATGTTGGCGACCCACGGAGGGTAAGTGGTAACGGCTAGAAATCCTGTGTCCAACTGCTTCTGGACTTCTTCCTTGATTTTTACAGCCATGTCTGGTCTCGTCCTCCTAAGCTTCTGCTTGACTGGAGGGCAATCTTCTCGCAACGGCAAGCGATGAACCACGATATCAGTGTTAAGTCCGGGCATATCCTCATATGACCAAGCAAAGACGTCACTATACTCTCGAAGCATCTCGACCAGTCTATGCTTGACATCATTCTGCAGCGCAGCCCCTACTCTGACATTTCTGACGAGCTCCTCAGAACCCAGATTTATAATCTCAATATCCTCCTCGTGAGGCAGAATAACCTTCTCCTCTTGTCTCAACAAGCGGGCCAACTCTTCCGGAAGGTCTTCGTCTTCATCAATCTCATCCTCGGCTTGATAGATCGGGCAATCAAAGTCGTAGTGAGCCGTAGAGGGTCCAGAGTCGATGTCATCTGTTACGTGGATCCTGCAATAACAAGGGTTAAGTTTAAAGCAAGAATATGCAGGTTAGCACGAACCTCGTTGCCATTTTACTGTTTTTTGAAATAAACATAAAACAGGAATAACAGAGAACACAATATTTGATTACGAAGAAAACGCCTTTTATTTATTAACAAAATGCATACACATAACCCAACAAGGCCCTGACAGTAAAACCACTATGCCCCGGGCAGGACATAGGGTTGTACAAAGATTGTAAAAAGCAAATAATTACTCTTCACTTGTCAGCTTGATAATCTCCTTGATGGTCCAATTGTGGAGGCGCTCGCCCGGCTTGCTCGGTTGAATCCAGGCGTCAAGATCACAATCACTGTCCCCGCTGTCCTCCGACGCAGCGTTGATGCTCTCGAAAATTACTCCCCCCTTGGTGAATAGGATCGGCCCTTTCCCACGAGACGAGCTGCCAGAAGAAGATGAAGCTTCAGCTCTAGGAGAATATCCCAATCCAAACTTATCCTGCTTGATTGGTATATCCAAGACATGCCCCCAGCCTGAGGTGGAACCGGCTTCGACAACGGCCCGAGCTTCCTTAAACGAGGAGAGGTTCATCTCCTGCTTCTCTGCGACGACGGGAGCTACCTCTTTCACCCTGACGGTTTCAAATGCCTGGCAGAGCGTTTCATGGATCTCGCCATCCATTTCAACATATTTAAAGGACGACAGGTGGCTCACCATGATGTCCTCTTCACCACAGATGGTCACTATGCTGCCCCCGACAACATATTTAAGCTTCTGATGCAGCGTGGACGTCACGGCACCAGCAGAATGGATCCATGGCCGACCTAAGAGGCAACTATAGGCGGGCATGATGTCCATGATATAGAAAACCGTATTGAACGTCTCTGGACCAACTTGAATTGGCAGGGTCAACTCTCCAAAGACGTGGCGCTTGGTTCCGTCAAAGGCTTTCACGACCAGATCACTGGGCGTACAAAGCAGTCCACGGGTATCCAACTTCATCAGTGCCTTCTTCGGAAGCACATTAAGCGAGGAACCCGTATCCACCAGGACATGCGACATGATTGTGCCTCTGCACTCTATCGAGACGTGCAAGGCGCTGTTGTGATCTCTTCCTTTGGGAGTCAGCTCCAGATCTGTAAATCCCAGCCCATTACCAGCATTGACATGGGCCACCACCTCCTCGAGTTGATTTACTGATATCTCCTGTGGCACGTATGGAGCATTCAATACCTTCAGTAACGCGTTGCGGTGCACTTCAGAACACAGCAACAGGTTGAGAATCGAGATCTTTGACGGAGTCTGATGAAGATGATCTACAATTTTGTAGTCACTCTTCTTGATTAGACGCATGAACTCTTCAGCATCTTTAACCAGCAAGTACTTCTCCGCCCCTGCAGGGACCTCTTCGACAGCTTTACTTTTACCCTTATCCACAGCGTCAGCTCGGACCACTTTCTCTGCTGCAACCTCTGCTGGCGCAAACACTCTACCGCTTCTAGTGATGCCACTGACTTCGATAAGATCCTGCACAGTCGATCCGAATGGCTCTAGCTTTATCTTCTGACCATTATAATAAACTTTGGCGCCGTAATGCCATGGAACGGCATTAGTGCTTTCGGATGGGATCGGTCCGGCCCTGGTGATAGTGATAGTAGGCGGACGGGGCGCAGAAATAGTAATAGGGTGACGAGGAATAGTAATGGTAGCAACTTCATCTGCCTGCTTCAGCACGACTTCCCCTGATGCACTTTCAACGCTCCGGCTGAATTGCAAAATACCCTCGGTCATCAGACTTTGGATACCTTCGATCAGCTGCTCACACCCATCAGGAAGTGTAGCACAAGCCATACATAACTCTCCGCATCCGGGAAAGAAGCCCTTCTTCAGCAACTTAGCCTTGACAAAACTCAACGGCGTCTTCAAATTTTTGACATCAGTCAGCAAGTCCGCACTCTCCTCAGTGATAACGGCATTCACTCCGCCCCCCTTATGATGAGGCATGGGGTTTTTGGTAACGTTGGGCACATTGTCAGAAAAGTTGATAACCTTGGCGTCCACCAAGTCCTGGACTTTGTGCTTAAAAGCTTTACAATTCTCAATCGTATGGCCAGGTGCCCCAGTGTGGAATTCACAAGTAGCATTGGCATCATACCCCGGTGGTGGTGCCCCTGTTAAGGGAGCTAACGTCCTCTTTTGAACTAGTTGGAGCTGAAGTAACGTTTGCAAAAGCTGTGCATACGACATAGGTGGAGTGTCAAAATGACGGCTTGCCATAGGAGCCCGATTCTGATATCTTTTATACCCCTGCTGATTCTGCTGCTGAGGCTGCTGCTGCTGCTGCTGCGGAGCAGCTGGGATATTTATGCTAGCAATCTGAGGCTGAGGGGCCTTGCCCTTTCTCCTAGCATTAGTGACAGCACTGGCATCTCCCTCTCGACGCTTGCCAGTGTAAGGTTTCTTACTACCTCCTCCAGCTGAGGATGATTCGCCTTGAATTTTTCCAATCTTTATACCGTTCTCCACATGCTCGCCCAGAGTGATGAGAGCCGAGAATGTTCCAGTCATGCCACTGACCAGCTTTTCATAATAGATTCCAGGAAGGGTAGCCACGAACATTTGCACTAGCTCACGCTCAACCATCGGCGGTTGAACCCGAGCAGCCAATTCACGCCACCGCTGGGCGTATTCTTTAAAGCTTTCATTGTTCCGCTGTGAGAGATTCTGAAGCTGAACTCGGTTGGGAGCCAAGTCGCTATTGTATTGATAGTGGAGAACAAACACTTTTGCAAGATCTTTCCAGGTGCGCACAGTTGCGGGCTCCAAACCCATATACCATTCGAGCGATGGACCAGAAAGACTATCCTGAAAGAAGTGCATCAGCAGCTTCTCATCGTCAGAATAAGCGGACATCTTTCTATAATAAGATCGGAGGTGAACACGGGGGCAGGTAGTACCCTTATACTTCTCGAAGGTAGGCACCTTGAATTTGTGAGGTACTTTAAAGTCAGCAATCAACCCGAGCTTGGACATGTCAACGCCCAATGTGTTCTGATTTTCGATGTCTCTCATCTTGTCTTCCAGCGCCTTGAACCTGAGTCGAGCCTCAGCATTCAACTCTGCTTCTACACCTCTCTGAGAGAATATGTCATCCTGATGGTCCTCCAGCCACGGTTGAGGCACCAACAGATTTCCTGCACCAGCATTGCCGTTGACCGGCCCTATGTTAACATTGGCTCCCAAACTACCATTGCCGACGCCTGCCGCATTGAGTCCGAGATTAGTCATCAGATTGCCGTTGGCACTGCCGTTACCCCCGGCAGCAGGAACAACGTTCTGTGGAGTATCCACTGGAGGAGGAGTAGGCACAGCCCTGCCGTGCAGTATGCCATTACTGTCAACCCTGGAGATCAGAGGTCGAACCAAAGTACGAAGCTGGTCCTGCCCATTCGCGACCACCTGCATCAGCTCCATAAAACGATCCATCCGTTCACGGAGCTCTTGAACATCTGACTGCACCTGGTCCATTATCCTTGTCTGATTAGCGCGAGTTAAGTAGCGGTGGATGAGTTTTTGATCAATCCTGGAGATCGAAAGCAGCTCGGAACCTGAGTACCTGAAAAACCTGTCAAGATTAAAGGTTAGGAAAAGCCACAAAATGCATGTCATGCAAAATGCTTTATGCAGATGTATGCGTGTGTCTGTATGCTTGAGAGATTTCCCCCGATCCTGGCGCCGTAGTACCAGTGCTGACAATAGTAAGGAGAGGAATCCGGGCCCAATCATGGAAACAACAATCTCACATATACACAGGAAGCCTATAGCATTGGTGATAGCCAACTCCGACACATCAGGGATCGAGAACTCGTACGCAATAGTCTTTCTGAGAGAGGCTGCAGTAATAAGAGGCGAGAGATCCTGGATCGGGGAAACAGTACCTGTCACAGACACACGCCAATGGAATGCGAATGATTATGCAAACTAATGCAAAATGCAGGCATGCAACAATATCCAGGTGGCTACTGCGGAGACTCGGTATCAACAGTCACTGATGAGAAGGAAACCCCGGTGTAAACCACTGATCTGATCTGCTGAGAATAACCATCTGATAGGATCGAGATCAAAATTCTGCTCTGCCCAGAGTAAGTGCCTGATAATAAGGACCCCGGGTGCAAGATCAAGGAACATCTGTTGATGAAGCCTTCAGACCCCAAATCAGAAATCTTCCCTATCAAGAACAAATGCACAGCTGCTGATGAGACCTTCAGACCCCACTCAAAATCTGCCCTATCAAGAACAAATAACAACTGTCGATGAGATCTTCAGACCCCTCTCAAAAATCTGCTCCATTCAGGACAAACTACTGATAACAATATCCTGATCGAAACCTGCTCTATCAAGAACAGACAAACACCCGATGATAAGATCCTCTGATCAAACCCTTGCTCTATCAAGAACATATCTGCAACTGAGAACCCAACATAACTGATTCACTGCCAAGAAAACCAGGTAGTCTGGAGGTCAAAGTTTCCTGCAATATCCCGACCCCACTCACAGGTATGGACCTAATCCACGGACAAAGGTACGACATCCTATGCGGTCATCAGCGTCACAGACTTTCATGAGTGACGATACGATTCCCAAAAGGAGTGGCATCGTCAAGTCATGAAGAGGCCTCTCTTAGCTGACTTCCAAATGATCGGTCCCCAGAGTCGACAATCCTCACGTCTGGACTCCCCTCAGATCCTCAGGACCGGAAAGGAGCACCTCTGCAAGAATCTCGTCTGAGCGCAGATTTTCGTAGGGAACTGTGTCTGCTCAGCAGACAGGTTCGTCTACTACTTCTCCGCAACTATATCTAGGTGTGTACTCAAGCCCAGGTCCGGCTTCTCACTCACAGTAACATCCCTCTCCCACAGCAGCACAGATAATCATATGAAACTGGAAATAAAATGCGGGAAGTAAAAATGCGGGAAGTAAAAATGCGATAAATAAACGCAACCCAACAAGCAAACACACAAACGATAGGATTGACTCTCATAGGGACCCGGAGAACCAGAGATTCTGGGTTAAGTCCCCAGCAGAGTCGCCAGCTGTCGCTTGCGCGAAAATAAGGTGCCGGCATGACAGAAGAGTCGCCACCTTTCGTTATTTATCCCTCGGAGCGGGAAAGGAAACGATCGGAAAAACCTGACGAAAAAGGGTAAGACAAGGTCATCGCAACCATTGTCTGGGTTCGGGAGTCGGTTACGCAAGGGGAAGGTATTAGCACCCCTCACGTCCGTCGTACTCGACGGGATCCTCGCTTGTTTGTTTACTTGGACGGGTTGGTTATAATCTATCTACCTATCAAGGCTGGCTGAAAAAAGAAAAGAAGATGACTCGGCAAAGCATCGCGCTTTATGCCTACGTATTCCCGTCTGGAACGAGAAATCAGAGTCAACGTAGTTCGGCTAACTACGGGTGAAGGTTGCTCGCTAGGACGTCGCATCCTATGCCTACGTACTTTCATCTGGTATGAAAGATCAGAGCAAACGTAGTTCGGGAAACTACGGGCTATCTCCTAACAGAAGTGTTTTTTATTATGTTTGCGATCTCGACCGCACTAGAGACTATGACCTGAGAGTGAATGCGTCGCATGTCACCCAAAGGGTACCATACTAAACATCCAGACTGTGGAAAAGAAACTCTCCCACAATCCTTTCTCAGATAGCTTAAGGCTCGTAACGTACGAAAGAAATCATTCATGATTACTGTATCTTAAACTGCTTCGAGATAAGAAGAGAACAGGCCCAACTAGGAGGGAGACTATCAAGTCCTACTGTTATCATGCCATGGATTCATCCTATGGTTGAGGTTTGAACAGGGAACTCCTAGATGTTGTCATGCATAGGTTTCAACCTAAAAGTCTATCATCAAATCCTCATCAGAGGAAATGAGAGTCCTAAGGGATCATGTCAATGATACACCAAAACAGACAAAAGCATCAGCCTCCACAAGCTCGTCTCAACCTCAAGCCAGTCATGAAATAACAGTAATCATACTGAAGATAAGCAACATGCTATCAAGCAATAACCAGATAAAGGAAATGAAGTGCCATCAGGCAAACAAACACACTTGAGAAAGAATCATCTATTCTCTAATCCTAACCCTAACACAGAATCTAATCAAATCTAAGCAATGCCCTAAAGCAAAACCTAACCAAAAGAAATCAATCCCAGCCTTCAAGCTTCAGAACAAGCTTACCAAAGACAGGGAGCTAAGTAAGCAGACTCATAGTGTCTTCCTCAGGAAAGCACCAGGAGGTGTATACTCAGGAATCATATCCTATGTGGCTCAACCACTGTGATCAGTTTACATTCCTCCTCAGGAGAAATTAAACTCACAAGCAGGCTCCAACATCACTGGATATTTAGGAAATCCTATCTGAACTAGTGGAACTAAATGAACAGACTCATAGGACCTTCCTCAGGAAAGTACTAGGAGGCTTCCACTTAGGAATTGTATCCTATGTGGTTCAACAACTGTGATCAGTTTACATTCCTCCTCAGGAGAAATTAAACTCACAAGTTGGCTCCAACATCATTGGGTACTTGAGAAATCCTAGACAAACTAATGGAACTAAGTGAATAGACCCATAGGACCTTCCTCAGGAAAGTACTAGGAGGCTTCCACTTAGGAGTTGTATCCCATGTGGCTCAACAACAGGTGATCAGTTTACATTCCTCCTCAGGAGAAATTAAACTCACAATTTGGCTCCAACATCATTGGATACTTAAGAAAGAGGTGAGAAGAAAGAATGAAAGTCAGTCATAGTGCCTTCCTCAGGAAAGTACTAGGAACTTCCTTCAAACTTCAGGATCTCAAACCTCACAGACAGGGAACAAGCTCCTAAACCAGGCCTTCAATCCATGCCTCCTCCAATCCTCTAGTATGCTCCACTAAGCCCCACAATGAGATGCCAAGCTCCTCCAATCAAAGGAATACCCCAAAGCAAAGCAAACTAACAAAACCTGCCCTAAAGGCCACACCAACCATCATTCAATTCAAAAATCAACTAAAAATAGTATTATTATATTAATTCCTAATATAAATTCTAGGGGATCCTACTTAACTACCCTTAAGTCCCATATATTCCCCATATGCTAAATTGTACTAAAAAACCCCAAAACAAAATGTTCAAGTTCATATATACAACCTAAAACCCTAATTAGACTATCCTAAGTTCAATTCAACTAAACTAATCAAATCTTAATCTAAAAATCTAGTAATAAATCCAGGGAATACTATGATTCATCATCTAACTATGCCAAAAAGAATGGCTCAAAAAGCCTAAGGGAACTATCCTAATTAAATTCTACAAGTCAGCATACCAACTAAAGGAATTTAAAAAAGCAATTAAAAGTAAAAATGCACAAAAAATATAAAACTGAAATAAAATGGCTATTTTATATTTTTATATTTTTCTAGACCGAAAATGAAAAATGGGAAAAAAAGTCTCATTAAAAAATATGCATTTTTTATTTTGTTATGATTTTTTGAAGTTTAATAAAATCTAGGCCGCAAGATCAAAGTCAAGTCAAAGTTTCTATTCCAATCCAATGGTGCATGTTCATCTTCTCCAACCAAAACCCTAAAATTCAGAATTTTTCTATTCCATGCATGCAACTTCCATGGACTCTATCTCATTCATTACTCCATGAAATCACATGAAATAAAAAACAAAACTGATCCTCTTCTCGCCCTCTACACAACCATGGTTTTAGTTTCTCTTGAATCTCTCTCTAGCCTTCAAACCAACAACAACAAGGCACGGGTACCACCATGAAACCTTACTTTTCAACTCTAACCAACCTTGAAAATAAAGATACCAATGTGTTCCTCTTGCTTCCATGAGTATACTAAACTATGATACATGTATTAAAACCTCATATCTCAAGCTTTCTTGATCAACCAAGAATTGATGTCATATTTTGAAACTCCATGGATGGACCTTAAACTCACCATAAAGCATCCCTAGATTGTCTATATCACAAATAACTTAAGAACTAACCCTAACCATGGCTAGATGTGATGATTCGAATCAAAACGCATACCTACCAAATGAAAATGGTGATGATAGTTGCACTCCTTTCCAACCCTTGCCACTTGCTGTAACTAATCTTTGATGGATGATGATGATTCTGGTGGAAGGAATCTTGCCCAAACTTCTTGAAACTTGCTATTCAAACCTTCATGCAAGTGGGAGTGATGATGTGAAGTGCACAAACCAGCCACGAATTCTGTTGGTTTTTTGCATGGATTCCACTCTATAATGATGGTGAATGATGATAGTGATGATAACTCTCACTATTAATGGAGTTTAGAATGATTTGGAATGAAAATGCAAAAAGGAAGGAAAGGATCAAAGTATAGCATGCATGTGTAATGAATCACCAACCAATGAATGAACCCACCTTAGGGTTTATATAGATGACAATGGAATGATCTAGAATGTGTGAGAAACTTCCAAGAGAGTTCTAGAACTTCTCATGCAATGAGAATTTCACTTTTTCTATTTTTAGTAAATATCATAAATCTCATGAGAAACCATGCAAAATATCCTTATATGAGATGGTAATAAGAGAACAAGGCTTTTCTAGCTATTTTAAGGCATTAGCAAACATTTCCTTTTGATACCTTAAAATGCAAGAATCAAATTTACAAAGGAAGTCCAATTTTTAAGCCTAAAATCAAAAATGTGGATGAACCATTGTTTTCAAAATGATGTTTCCAATCAAAATCATCTATCATATGCCCCATTTTGGATTTGTAGATCTCTCGAACCAAAATCCAATTTCAACTTATTTAACTTATAAGCCCTTTTTAGTTCATTTTGACCATTTTAAAATATCCATGCTCCATGCATTTCCAAACTCTCAAGACCTCTTATCTAGCCTTAAAATGCCATTTTGAACAACTTTCATGTTGGACATTTTTCCATTTGAAGCTTGGAAGTAGGAGTTTTAGGCATTGGCTAAAAATGACCTGTAATTCCAAATTACCAAAATACCCCTGTCTTGCACAAGCCATAAGTAGAGTTCCACAAGTCCTATCAAGGACTTCTACCACTCAAATTAAAGCTAAGAAGATGCCCTCCAACATTCATGTTGACCAAGAGATCATAGGAATCATCCTACTAGGGCAAAAGTTGTCTGCAAGTTGGGTGACCTTCAAGGACCCAGATTCACACACCTCAGCTGACCTGTAATTTGTCAAAACCATAACTTGAGCTCTGCAACTCCTATCAAGGACTTCCACCACTCAAATTAAATCTAAGAACAAGATATACAACATTCATGTTGTGTGGAAGATGAGATATCAATCACATCTAGAGCTAAAACTGCCTGGAAGATAGGGATCAAATTAGGGTTTTTCCACTGACAATCCTCAGAAACCCTAACTCAAAACCTCTCAAACTCCTCAATCATGAGGAGTTGGTCTAGGAATCAACTTTACAACATCTCTATGCATCATTCCATGATCTCATGGCCCTTGGATTAAGTCTCAACCTTCTCCAAATCTTCAGCTGATCTAGGGTTGACCCAGTCAAAACCTTAATTCTACCATTCATGGTTGAATCCTCTGAACTCTTGCATAATGACTTCTCTGGGCTTCATGATGGCTATCAAGACATCTCATAGGCTTTCTCAAAACATCAAGTTCATTCTCAAAGTCTCAGAATCATCTGAGGAGCACCCACAACTCTCAAGCTATGAAGCATACAACCCTGGTTTCACCCAATTCCTCTGAGGATCTCTTGAACTTTCTGGTGAAGGTATCAACTTTCAAACACTCAATGAATAAATAATTGTTGGTCAAATTTTGGGGTGCAACACTCGTAACCCTCGGGGCAGACACAACGAAGACCGTGAAGATTGGGGCAGGGCTTCCTGACATCGCAAGGAAACAACTAGAGGCATGCCTCTGGAAGAATGCAGATCTCTTCTCCTGGAGCGCCGCAGAGATGCCCGGCCTCGACCCCGAGGTCTCCTGTCACCAGCTCTCTGTCAACCCGGCCGCTAGGGCCGTAGTTCAACATAGGCATAGGCAGTCCTCTGAAAAGTCGGCGGCGGCTGAAAAAGCTGTAAAAGACCTCCTAGAGGCAAATTTTATTTTAGAAGCTCGGTATCTAACCTGGCTGTCCAACGTTGTACTCGTTAAGAAAAATAATGGAAAATGGAGAATGTGTGTCGACTACATGGATCTTAACTGGGCATGTCCCAAGGACGCCTACCCCATTCCCAACATAGACAAGCTCGTCGACAACTCGGCAGGCTTCAAACTCCTGTCCTTTATGGACGCGTACTCAGGGTACAACCAGATACCCATGGCCGAGGCCGACAAACAGAGCACGAATTTCAGGACTGAGTCGGGCAATTACTACTACAACGTAATGCCTTTCGGCCTAAAGAACACCAACGCCACATACCAACGGATGATGAACAAGGTCTTCTGAGGAGAAATCGGCGACATGCTCGAAGTCTATATGGACGACATGATCGTCAAATCCTGCTCGGAGGTCGATCACACAGCTCACCTCAGGAAAGTATTTGAGACCGCGAGGGGATGCATGATGCGGTTCAACCCGGAAAAATGCACCTTCGGGGTGCACGCGGGGAAGTTCCTCGGATTCTACCTTACCGAGTGGGGGATCAAAGCAAACTCGAACAAGTGTCGGGCATTTTCCGAGATCGCAATGCCGAGATCGAAGAAAGCGATACAGTCCCTCAACGGGATGCTCATGTCACTTTCCCGCTTCATCGCCAAATCCGTGCAACACGCCCTCCCCTTTTTCAAACTACTCAGAAAGGAAGCCACGTTCGAGTGGATAGAGGATTGCGAGCAAGCCCTCCTCCACCTCAAACACATCCTATCGGAGCCACCCGTGTTGACGCGGCCAGAGGCCTAGGAAACCTTGTACCTGTACCTGGCCGTAGCAAACGAGGCCGTCAGCGCCGTACTAATCCGGGAAAACCCCGAGGGGCAGAAACCGATCTACTTCACGAGCAAAGCTCTCCACGGTCCGGAAATGAGGTAGCAACAGATCGAGAAAGTCGCCTTAGCACTCATCAATGCGTCCAGACGACTCCGACACTATTTCCTGGCCCACACTATCGTAGTTAGAACTGAGCAACCTATTAAATAGTTGCTCGGCCTACCCGACATGGCGGGGCGCATGCTGAAATGGTCGTTGGAACTTTCCGAGTTCGACATCATCTACGAAGGCAGAAAATCCCTGAAGTCCCAAGTCCTGGCCGACTTCGTCGCTGAGATGACACCCGCGCCAGAATCCACCCCGGGCATTCACAAATGGACTATTTTCGTCGATGGCGCCTCAAGCTCCTCAGGAAGTGGCACGGGCATCATCCACGAAAGTGAGGAAGGCACTGTCATGGAAGTCTCCCTAACACTGGCCTTCCCAACGACGAATAACCAGGCAAAGTACGAGGCCTTCCTAGCCGGTCTACGCCTAGCAGAATATCTCGGAGCTAAGGAGATAAAAATTTTCAAGGACTCCCAGCTGGTCGCCTCGCAAGTACGGGGAGAATACCAAGCGAAAAAAGACAACCTGGCCGAATACTTAGCCCTCATTAGAGAACGGATGAAGAATTTCGATTCTGCAGAGGTACAACACGTGCCACGCGAGAAGATCACACAGGCTGACATCCTGTCGAAATTGGCGAGCACCAAGAAGAAGGGCGGGCATATATCTGTCATCCCGGAGATCCTCGCGCAGCCAAGCACGGAGATAGGGAAAGTGCTGCTCGACGTCAATTCCATCGGGGATGTCAATTGTTGGATGACCCCCATCCACACCTACTTCAATAGGGGAAGCCTCCCCGTCGACGCGAAGGAAGCCAGCACCGTCAAGAGGCGATCTTGCTCATACGTCCTGCTCAACGAAAAAATCTACCGCAGAGGCTTCTTGATCCCTTTCCTCAAGTGCGTCGACCAAACCCAAGCCTCAGCCATCTTACTAGAGGTCCACAAGGGCATCAACGTGCAGCACCTCAGAGGATGATCCTTGGCAAGGAAAGCCCTCCGGGCTGGGTATTATTGGACGACGATGCAGGAAGACGCAAAAGAGCACGTCAAGAAGTGCGACAGGTGCCAACGGCACGGGAACATGCACCTCGCTCCTCCGAGCAAGCTCAAATCCCTCTCCTCGCCTTGGCCGTTCGCCTGGTGGGGGATGGTTATCCTCGGCCCTTTCACCTTAGGCTCATATCATAACAAGTACCTGATAGTGGGCGTCGACTACTTCACCAAGTAGGTCAAAGCCAAAGCTCTAGCTAAAGTCACGACACACAACATACTCTGGTTCTACAAAAGGAACACCCTCGCCAGGTTCGGCGTCTTGCTTGCCATAGTCATCGATAACGGGACACAATTCACCGACAGAAACTTCCGGGACTTCGTCACCAAGCTCGGAACCATACACCACTTCACCTTGGTTGAACATCCACAGACAAACGACCAACCCAAAGCCGCGAACATAGTAATCCTCCAAGGATTAAAATCAAGACTCGGCGACGCCTAAAGAGGGTGGGTCAAGGAGCTCCACAACGTGCTCTGGGCATACCAAACAACGCCTCACTCGACCACCGGGGAAACCCTGTTCCGCCTCACGTATGGAACCGAGGCCGTGATCCCAGTCAAAATTAGGGAACCGTCCAAAAGGACTATGGCACCTCTCGAAGAGGAAGCCAACGACAAAGCTCTTCGGGAGGAGCTCGATCTTGTCGAGGAGATCTAGTCAGGAGGGGCCCTCCGCGAGGCCAGGTTAAAACAAAAAATAGCCCAACGCTACAACAGCAGAGTCCTGAGGCGCGAATTCCAGATTGGCGACCTGGTCCTGCGAAGAAACCAAAAGGACTCACACGAGGGCAAGCTCGCCGCGAATTGGGAAGGCCCTTATCGTGTGCGGGACAAAACGGAGCACGGGGCCTATTACCTCGAAAATCTCCACGGGGAACAAATAGCTCGACCATGGAACACTGAGAAGCTGAAAAAAATACTACAGTTAAGATACTGCCCACGACGACAACCGTCGCGACCACAGGGGGGCGACATGGTACCATCGCGCCTCCTCGCGTCTCCCGAGACCAACTAAATAGAAAGCCCTACCTTTGTGTGCACGAGTATAAGGCTATGCTCGACGGAGATTCCCTCGACCGAGGCTCCCCGCCGCTGTACCAGAATAGGCAGAACACCCAGCTCGCGAAGGGACGTTCACGCTGCGGGAACCAAACTACCCCCACCACGACCAGGCCCAAAAACTACGAGCACGCAGGCCCGGAGAAATCTACATATCTTCAGCATCCACCTCATGCTCGTCCATTGGGGTAGAGTCATCAACAGCTTCAGCGGCAGGATCGACCACCCGTCCATTGACAATCTGGTGGAAAGGCCCGATTTTGTCCACGACCAGGCTGTTCGCAGGGTTAACCACCTTGAGCTGGTCCACGACACTGGAAAAACCAATCCCGAACGCCTCCAAGCAATCACCCTCCAACTCCCGGATCTTCCTCATCAAATCCGCACGGGTGACCATGAGCTTGTCCTCGTCCGTCTCGTCGTCGGCAGGACAGAGAGATCCTTCTAACTCCCCCACGCGGGCCTTCAACGCATACACTTCCGCCTACGCAGCCTTCAGCTTCTCCTCGGCACTCTTACGCTCCGCAACTCTATCTTCCTGGCTCTTTGCCAAATCCTCGGTCAGTTTGTTCAGCCGCGACTGCGCGAAAGTAAGGTCACCCTGTAGCTTAGCTAGTTCGGTCGAGGAGCAGCTCTCGTCGCTCAAGACCAAAGCCGTCGAGAACACCTGCATCATGGCCGCCAAATCCTCAATCAAAACTTGCCTCCGAGCAGCCCGGTCTAAACCGAGGACCTTCTTGGCCTCCCCGACCGGTACGGATGGCGACCGAGCACCGTGAAATAAGCCAGGATGCTGGTATTACGGTGGGATTAAGAAGCCCTCCTCAGCGAACCCTGCCGTTAAGTCGACGAGACCCTCCGGCTGATGAGCCTTGGCCCGCTTAGCAGCCCCTTGAGACGACGGGGACTGGCTCCCCTGGGGTGACGAAGAGGAACCCCTGCCTCCCTGATCAGAAGCAGCTTGCCCGGCCACCTGGGCAACCTGCACTTTACCGACATTGACCGTGACCCTGGTCGAAGCCAACCTCTTCACCCTCTCCTCGGCAGTAGACATGCTCCCTGCAAAACAAAAGAAAGATGTCAGCAAAAGAATAAATATTTGAGAGGGCAGGGGAAGAGGGAGACGACCACCACCTAGGTAACTAAGGGCTTCCTCCTCTGTCGAACACTCGAGCAGAGCCTTCGTGCTGATCAGCCTCAGCTTCTGACAAACACGCCTCTCACTGTCGCGGATGTATCTACCATCGGGAGTCACGAGGTTCACCGGAGGTAGGCCAACCACGAACTCAACTATCTTCTGATAACCGGCCAGGTCATCCTCGCCTAGGGTCCCTGCCCGCACGATATATCGATCAGTGCCCCTCGCGAAGTGCTCCTCAGTCCACTCCAAGGGAACCTTCGGGATCAAGACTTCCTTCCGCTGCCCGTTCACCACTCGCTCCCCTCGCCTGTACAACGAGGAGCACGCCCCATGAGTTATCAGCTTGACAACGAAGAATCGGGCCTTGAAGTACCAGACAGAATCCATATATGTCCGAAAAAGTTTCTTCGGTTGCTTTAGCGAAACCCACCCGTGCCAACCATCCACTGTCTGCCGTTGCAGGTGAAAAAGTAGGAAGAACAGCGGCATCGTCGCCCCGATCTCCAGATACCGGCAAATGATCTCGAACGCGCGGACAAAGGCTACGACATTAGGGTGCAGCTGCGAGGGGGCTAACCGTAACCAATGGAAGACCCCCAGATGGAAATTCGTGAACGGCAACCTGAGCCCGGCTTCCCGAAAACAAAATTCGTACATAGGGAAGCACATATTCCCAAACGACGAGCAGATACGGTGATGCTCGTGAGGACGATACACCTTCCAATATTGGGGGTCATCTTGACACCTATCCTCGACGGTGGCGAAGACGCCATTCTCACCATCCACGAAGTACGAAGGGGTAGTCAGGGGTTCTTCAGCCACCCACTCCTCGACTGGCTGGACTGTGTTCTCAATGGTGGGCACCTCTAGCTCGTCGTCCATGTCCATAGTCCCCGGGACCAACGATGTCATTAACACCTGAAAAGCAGAAGGAAACGGTGAATTCGATGTCCGTGATCAAATTCACCCTTCCACCGCGGACCAAGTGAAAGGGCGACGGGGACAACCTCGACGATGGGGAAACCTCATCCGGGCAAACGTCCCCGGGGAGTTCGTCCTACATTCCTCGACCTCCCCGGGGAACACTTTTAAGCCTACCAACCTCTCCGGGGCACTCATGGAATACCACTACCCGTCCCCGGGGTGTTCATCTGAAACTAGTATATGTCCTCAAGAAATTCAAAACCTCACCCCCTCACGACCTCGGCACATTCGTCCTACTCCTAGAAAACGCCGCCTATAGCGGCGGACTTTCGCATCCCTCCTCGGACGGAACGACAGAGATTCACCTCCGTCCTCGGGGCACTCAACACGCTCCGGTGGCAATTCAAAGATACAAAACGATAAAAGGCAAAGAGAGGAGACTTACTGGTGTGTAGGTAACGGCGGAGTGCGCGGCGGTTGGTACAACGGAGATGTCGAGCAGGCATGAACGAAGCAGTCGTCACGTGAGAAAGGAAGCAGAAGCGAAAAATATGGAATGGACAGGGGCTCACGTACTTATAGCCTCAGCATGGGACTCGAAGCGTCCCTAGGCACTTGAATGCCCTAGGGTAGCCGCCCCACATGGCCTGTCCAACGCTTGACACATGGCGAAGGCTGACAGTCGCGTCCCTTCACATCTCCCCGACAACAACGTCAGGGGGGCGCTTCCTCGGCGTGGACGTCCGACGGACCGAACACCTCCATGCTCGCAACACACTCACGTCGGGCAGGGACATTTCTCCGATAACGGTGCCCGACAACAGATTCCCTGACATGCTCTCCCGCCTAAGCACGATGTCATCAAGTCCTCGCTCCCTCACTGCGGAGCTACGACTTGGGGGGCTCCTATTCTGGCCTGGGCCCCCGCTTGACCAGGAAGGCCCAACCCACTTATACTTGGTGAAAGGCCTAAATGAGTCCCCCTCATCTGTGTCGAGCACGAGGCTCTCGTCGACCAGGCTTTACCCCGTCGGGCAGGATGCTTCTCCCGCCGGGCAGAAGACGTGGGCCTCACACATCCGCCACGTGCTCCCCTCCGTGGGGACACGTCATCATCCAATTGCCCACCTCCGAAAGAGCAGGTCAACCCACTCTCCGAAGTTCACGGAGCAGTTAAACTAGGGCGAAGACCAAGTTCTGGTCTTCACTACGCCACGTAAGCCCTAACAGTCATTTGGATTGGGCCTGGCCATCCAGCCCAACTTAAATGACCGTTGGCCATGCGCTGGGGTCTCTCTATAAATTCCCTCTTTCACAAGAGGGCCAGGTATTCAATTCTCAACCTACTTTCTGTATTTTCTTTCACTCTATCCTATTCCTTACTTTGGCATCGAAGTGTCTTGCAGGTACACCCCCTCCTCCTCCTTACCACCGGTGAACAGGCAGCAAGTCAAAGACGCGTGGCAGTCCAGTGATTCCCTTCTGATCAGGTCAGATCAGTAACATTATCTCATAATAATTAAATTACTAATATTACTTATTAATCATTCTCACAATTCCACCAATTCTACAAAACTAGCCATACACCCTCACACTCGAGGTAATTAACATTAAGGTCACTACCCCCTACCGTAGGGTACCCCAAATACAACAAAGCATACATAATCATATTTATACACACAACTTCACACAATTAAATTACGAAAAATAATTTAAAGTAAACAAGGTGTTACAACTCTCCCCCACTTAGAATATTTTCGTCCTCGAAAATTACCTAACGCAAACAACTCAGGGTACGACTCTCACATCCTACTCTCCAACTCCCAAGTTGCATTTCCTCCGGCAGCACCTCCCCACACAACCTTCACGAGAGCAATCTCATTGCCCCACAACTATTTCACCTCATGGCCATTAATTCTCACAGGTAAAGCCTCCACGTTATCCCTTACTTTCACATCATCCATCGAAATCACATGCGAAAGATCTGGAATGTACTTCTGCAACTGCGAAAACATGAAATACATCATGCAAATTGGACAAAATTGGTGGCAACACCAACCTATAAGCAACAAATTGGTGGATCGATAAACTGATGAGTGAGCTTCTTCCACAAGTTCCAACTCTCTAACCATCATTGCTGACATGTGCGACGACTTCCAACTTAAAGCATCCGCCATGAAATTAGCTTTACCAAGATGATAATTCAAGCCAAAATCATAGTCTTTCAAGAATTCCAACCACCTATGTTGTCTCATATTTAATTCCTTCTGATAAAATAAGTACCCCAGGCTTTTGTGGTCACTGAACACTTCGAATCTAGAACCATACAAATAATGTCTCCAGATTTTCAATACAAACACTACTGCAGCTAACTCTAAGTCATGGGTAGGATAGTTCCTCTCATGAATCCTCAAATTTCGGGAAGCATAAGCCACAACTTTTCCATCTTGCACCAACACACCTCCTAGACCCACTAGTGACGCATCGTAATATACTATAAAATGTTCATTTGGTTCAGGAAAATATTCTATCGAACCAAATGATGTCCTTGGCGGTCAAACCTATTAACCTCTTGGATCACGTCAAAGAATCCCTGGTATCTACGAATGCACTAGTGCAGGGAAGGTGGCTCATGAACCATTTACAAAGTAGTGGTGCACAATAATTGACAAGCCCACCTCTTTTCTTCTCATTCTTAAAATGCACAAAACGGTAGAAATCACCCTAGAGAGTAGGCACAAAGTTCTTCAACATGAAGATGTAGATGACGTTCATATCCACGAAATCTGCCACATTGGGAAACATGACTATCCCATAGACACAAAGGGAAAGAATCGCATTGAAGGTATCCCAACTACCAACATCAGCATATACCTTAGCTTGACCCACCAAGAAGCTCAGATGAAAACCAGAAAGGACCCCCTTAACTTTAAGGTTGCTTCCACCACCGACTTGCTCAAATAAAGAGCTGCAACAATATCCCGAGGCTCAGGAATCCCCATAGCACCATGGAATGGTACTTGATCCTCGATCGTTACTCCCAAAATAAGTGAATATTCTTCCAATGATAATGCCAATAGATAATATGGAAATAGGAAACTCTCAACGGAGGATCATAAAACTGTAGTAGAGTGTGGATGGCGCTTCTCTCATACTCAGTAAGTGTTCGAAGAACATTAAGAATATTTCCATAATCATCCTTAAAATATTCATACTGCTCAGAGTGGCCAAAGCAACCAAACTGCGAAGTAAACTCAAATCAAGCAAGCGAAACATGTATGCAATATTCTTCTTTCTACCAGTGTCCATCTGGAAAAGCGCTCGGCAACCAGAATCAATGATAAGATACACCCCTGGAAATAAAGAAACATGCTGGTTAAAATGCAGAAATGATATGATGCTATGAATGCAGAGACATGGGATCAAAACTTCTGAATTCTGAATAATTGTTGCGCTGATGATGTAGCAGGTTCAAAAGTCTGCTCTGACAAGAAAACCAGAAACCCAGGTTCAACAACTCACACAGGAAAAATACCAGAAAACCAGATAGGATGAAGGTCAAGGTTTACTGCAAAAACTCATTCCCTCTCTCATGTGGGTTCTAGTCTTGGACAAGCCTCCTAACAGGTCCTCAACTTCTCTGGCTCTCAGGTCGAGAAGCAATAATACGTTCATTATATCTGGTTTGACATTATTATCCCTCAATGAGGCCTCCACTGATTTCCCATGAACGGTCTCCAGAGTCATAAGCTCTCTATGGGAATATCCTGTCATCTGCATGAGACACGCAAGACATAATATGTCCTAAGAAAACCTCGTCTGAATATGGGTCTCATGTCAACTACATGCAACAAGAAGCTACACAAGTCAACACGACTATCCACTCTAATCCTATGTGTTAGTAGCAACCCCCAAACAATACAACAATAGTTCAAAATAATGGTGAGTGAAACAAAATGTAATGCGTGCAAATAAAAAAAAACAAGTAGAGAATTAAATAAACACCCAAATAAAAGGAAATAAATAAGAGATAGGACTGACTCACATAGGAAACCAGAGTTTCCAACTGTCGCTACCACGAAAAACCACCGGTGGAGACACAAAGTCGCCATCAAACTTCATTCATCCCAAAAGGGAAAGAAAAACATCGAAAAAACCTCAATAAGGGAGAGAAAATGGTCTCGCAACCAAATTCGGGGTTCGGGAATTGATTATGCAAGAGGAAGGTATTAACACCCCTCGCATCAGATGTACTCAATGAATCCACTCTTGTTGTTCTAATCAAAGGGCGTGTATATGTAAAGTTTACTTGCTAAGGGAATGCACAAACGAAAAGGAGAAAAAAACAAAAGGGGGATCGATAGAATCTCGCAATCCTATGCCTAGGTATTCCCTCGTGCAATGGGAAAGTCAAAGTCAACGTAGTTCGGAGGACTACGGGTGAAAGGGAAGGTTGCTCGCCAAGGATTATGACCCTTGTGCCTACATATTCTCAACAGAAATGTGAAATCAGAGCGTCTATACTTCGTGGGACCACAGGTTGCGTAGTGTTTTTTATGGACAATGCTAACGTTCATGTTCCAGCAGTTTAGGTGTTTTCCGCTCATTGTCTGGAGTCTTACACATTACCTATTTGCAGTAGAACGAAAATAATATGCCCTTTCTGAAAATAGTTTGAAGAGAAAATCCCGAAGGGCAAAATGACTTGAGTTTGTTGGAGTGTTTTAAAGAACTGAATTGAAATGGTTTGTTATATGTGTTATACTAAAGTGTATGAAAATAGGAGCAAATACTTTGTAGAAACAATCCAAATGTCTCACGTACAAAATACTCTAAGAAGAGGTAAGGAAAGACTCCCGCTCATTTTTTCCCATATACTTAAGGCTCATGACGTACCATACACATCATATTTATTAAGTGTTTTATTTGTGTTAAGAGAGAGAAGAGAAGGACGCAATGTAATATCTAAGGGAGACTTGGCCCTAGATGTTATCATGCAAAGTGGTCCTAAGGTTAGGATTAGAAGAAGATTCTATCCTAATGTTGTCATGCAAGATGGCCATAAGGTTGAGGATAGGAAGAAGCTATCCTAATGTGGTCATGCTTGGATCAACAACCTAATCTATCCTACTCCAATCTTAATAAAAAATAAAGTTGGACTAGGAGGCCCTAAGGAAACATGCAAGAGCAAGCAAAACAAGCTTAAAGAAAGTACAAATAGCAGCATACAACATCGCTTTAAGATGACAATAGTGGATTTACAACAACAACACAATAACATTTAACAACATGAAGGGCAGCAATCAACAACGCATGAACAGGACAACGGTGAATGGATACCGGTGTATGCATAGGCAGCATGTATGCATTCAACAATGAGTCAATTAAACTTGAATATGAACATGCATCAAGAATGAAACAATCAACAATGTGTATGAGCATGCATCAACATTCAAACGATTGATATGGACAAGTAATTGAAAATCAAGCATCATAAATGTACAACATTAACAAGCAACTATAAACATGTTATCAATTAATCATTATGAACAAGCATCAAGAATGCAAACAATTATCATCAAACATGCAACGAATAATCAACAATCATGCAACAACTGTTCACATACATACTGTGAATGGAGGCTAAATAATTCTAGAAAATTCCTCAAATATCAAACATATCAAGTCATGAAGCTTAAATGTAGAAAAGGAATCAATACATGCTCAACACAAGCCAAAAACACAACACAGCAGGTGCAAATCGATTTGCACAGCAATGTAATTAACTGCACTGATTCAGAAAGCAATTCCAGGCGCAGCAAGCAAGGTGCAATCGATTGCACAAGTGTGAAAATCGATTTGCACCTGCAGAAACAGAAAAAATCACTTTCCAAAAGCATTTTTCCAGCATCAATTCAAGGATCAAACGCAACATGTAATAACATGCAATTGTACACGAAAATCTCATTAATTAACAGAAAATGAACACATATTGGATCAATCAAACATCAACAACAACAAACAATTGAATCAACATCAATCCACACAAAAACCACAAGGATCTACATTGTGAAAGTTGCAAAATAAGCTAAAAATGAGTTTAGATCTAAGAATCAACAACCTACAAAGTTGAGATTTACTTTGGTGTTGCAAACAATATTTGATAGATCAAGCAAAGAAAACCATAGATCCAATGAATTCCTCACAAGAAACTTGAAGAACAATGTAATAAGATGAACTTGCTTCAAAATCACTTAAAGAAAGTGCTTCCAAAGTTCAGATCTAGATCCAAATCAACTTCTATTGCAGAATTTGATGTTGATGAAAGGAATTGATGAAGGTTTAGCTCAAGGATTAGCAAATTCCAATGAAGAATTTGATAATTCTAATGGAAGAGCTTTGGTGAGGTTAGGGATGAAGATGCAAATGGAGTGAAAAAGTGAGAGAGAACTGAGAGAATTTGAATGTGATGCATAGAGAAATCAGAAAAAAAAAATGAATTCAATCCTTCTTGGAATGGAGCAAATTTGTTTAAATATGGTCTAGGTATGGAATGAGAATGAGGTTTGGAATTTGGTTTTGAATGAGGGTGAATTTTTGGTTTGGAATTAGGAGTGGAAAAACATTTCAATTTTGGAGGGAAAATGAACTTGATCTGGAAATGAACTGATATCTTGAAGCATGATCTTTTAACCATTCCTTAAGAATGAGGTTTAAGATATGAGCACAACAACACATATGTATGTATTCTCCATTCAATACTAAGTGGTTACAAGATAATAACTTATTCAAATGTTTAATTGCAAGATCATTTCAGGCTGCATTATCAAGTGTGATAGTCAATATTTGATTAAGTCCCCAGTCAGTCAAACACGCATCAATAGTGTTTGTTATAATATCTGTCGTCTGGCCTGGGACTTGGACAAAACTTAGAACCTTATTTTGTAAGCTCCAATTATTGTCAATGAAGTGGGCAGTGATACACATATATGTGAGATTTTGGATAGGCGTCCATGTATCGAAAGTGAGACAAACTCTTTGACAATGTAAGGCTATAAAGTTTTTCAATTTTTCCTTTTTTGCATCCCATAACAACAAAATATCACGTGTAAGTGTAGTACGTGATATAATATTGAATTTTGCGTTCAAGCCATTTACAAATTCGTGAAAATCTGGATGCTCCACTTTTGTGAAAGGTAGGCTACAAACATTTTCACGAGCAAATATCACAATCTCTCTTGATCAAACCTAGAAACTGAAGGGGAAGAAAGAGTGTAACACCCCACTTCCCAAAAACAATTAAAATAATAAACATTATAAATAAACATCAGAGTTTTTCTTCCCAAGTGGGATATCACATAGCAAAACCAACATTTCCTTATAAAAAGGTTTTTCTCCAAATACAGCGAAATATTAAATAGTAAAATCCAACAAAGGTTTTTGATACGTTCACAGGAACAAAATACAACTATATTATTTATACCATGTTATAGATCTATTCAAGAGCTTTCCAACGCTTCAAACGGGGACTAAATCCGACTTACGGATCAAAAGTTATGGCCAAAATCGTCAAAACAGAAAATTCACCAATATACAACTTTGAGTCGACGCAAACAACGCAGAATGCAGAAAATTCTGTGTTTTCCATCGTTGGAGGCCTTCCGGACCTCCGATTTCAATTCCGTAAAAAGCCCCGGTTTCAGAATTCGAAATCCTACCATAATATGACAATTATAACAGCCAACAACATATTTTTAAAGATCATGTCATCATATATCATATAACCATACTTTTCAAAACCATGGCATTTAGGGGTTTCTATCCTAAATGTGATCCTACCCATCATACACTATTACACAATCACAATGATCATACGAAAACCCACCCTTACTGTCCAACACTGTCATCTTGCTCAATTCCAAGCTTATCACTCTTCATCCATCCTCTGCCATATCATTACTACAACTATCACACACTACTCTAATCAATTGTTCCTTAAACTACATCTCAGAACCTATATCATGGTCATTACCCAAGCCACAGAGGTTACACAAAATCTCACCAATACTCATGGTCATTATCCAAACCACAAAGGTTATACAGGAACTTCCCTAAAACCGTAAACCCAATCAATACCCCAAACTCACCAAAAACAACAATTCATCAACATCGACATATATCAATTCCTCATTGGTTTATCAAATACCAATTCTCAACATCAATCAACAATTATAGGCATGACAACATAAAACTTCATACACTGATACATTCCTACGGGGTTAAGGAATCCCCACTACCCTATACATGTAAATACCATCCCAATCAAGTTTCTCCCCCCTTACCTTGTTAATCAGTTTGATCGATGGAAATCCTCCTAGATTTGGTCTCTTGGCTTTCTCCTTTCTCTTCCGTTCCTCGTTCCTTTGCTCATTCTATGCTCTTCTCCCTTCTCTCGTTCTTTCTCCCAACTCTCCAAATGTATCGTAAAAACCACTAACCCCTCACATTCCCTATTTTAATTATCTAATCTTAATAATAATAATAACTTAATAAAATAATATAATAATAATAATCTTAATAGTAATACTAATATAATATTACTAATATAAATACTAACACTTATTATTAATAATAATAATAATAATAATATTAACTCACCAAAAGTCATAATAATATTAATAATGATAACAAATATAATAATAATAATAATAATAATAATAATAATAATAATAATAATAATAATAATAATAATAATAATAATAATATCACCACCAATATTACTATTATTTATTATATTATTATATCCACACCAAAACACCTCCAATAATCCTCCCATATCAGGGACACCCACCAATCATCATCCAACACACCCCACCAAAGGGCACACCAACACATAATAATTAAAATTATAATAAAATGACTAAATAATTAAAATGGGTGTTACAACTCTCCCCCACTCTAATTATTTTCGTCCTCGAAAATTACCTGATGGAAATAGTTCCGGATACGCTTCTCGCATCCTACTTTCCAACTCCCAGGTCACACTGCCTCCTGCAGCACCTCCCCAAGCTACCTTCACCAAAGGTATTTCCTTCCCTCGGAGCTGTTTCATCTTACGGTCCTCGATCCTCAACGGCATCATTTCAACAGTAAGATTCTCCCGAACCTGAACATCATCTCTTTAAATCACATGAGATGGATCAGAAACATACTTTCGCAATTGCGACACATGAAACACATCATGTAAGTTCGACAACTCAGGCGGCAACGCCACCCTATAAGTCACAACACCAATTCTCTGCAAAATCTCATAAGGTCCAATAAACTTAGAATCCAGCTTCTTGGACTTCAACGCACGACCCACACCAGTCATCGGATTAACTCTTAGGAATACGTGATCACCTACACAGAATTCCAACTCTTTCCTCCGATTATCATGATAACTCTTCTGCCTACTCTGAGACACTTTCAGTTTCTCACGAATCATCTGAATTGTCTCAGTAGTCTGCTGTACAATTTCTGGTCCAAGCACCACATTCTCACCAGTCTCATACCAACACAGAGGAGTCCTACACCTCCTCTCATACAAAGCTTCGAACGGTGCCATTCCGATACTCGAATGGTAACTGTTATTGTACGTGAACTCAATCAATGGTAAATGAGTATCCCACACACCACCCTTTTCCAACACACAAGCTCTCAGCAAATCCTCCAGCGACTGAATAGTCCTCTCTGACTGACCATCAGTTTGCGGATGATAAGCTGAACTCAACTTCAACTTAGTTCCCAAAGCTTCCTGCAAGCTTTTCCAAAATTCCGAAGTAAACCTTAGGTCTCTATCCGACACAATACTGGACGGAACACCATGTAACTTTACAATTACCCGAATATAAATCTCTGCCAGCTTCGTCAACGGGAAACTAATATTGATCGGCACAAAGTGTGCAGACTTCGTCAATCAATCCACAATCACCCATATAGCATCAAAACATCTCGCCGTATTCGGCAAACCTGTAACAAAATCCATAGTAATGCAATCCCATTTCCAAACCGGAATCTCTAATGGTTGCATAAATCCAGAAGGTCTTTGGTGTTCCACCTTCGATTTTTGACACGTCAAACAGGCATAAACAAATTGAGCAATGTCTCTTTTCATACCAGACCACCAAAATAATTTCTTCAAATCATGGTACATTTTCGTAGCTCCCGGATGGATACTCAAACTACTACGATGTCCTTCACTTAAAATTGACTTTTTCAATTCTTCATCATCTGGTACACAAATCCTGCCTCTAAATCTCAACACACCTGTACTATCCAATTTAAAGTCACTATCGGAGTTACTTTCTACTCCAGGTATCAAATCCACTAATTTCACATTCAACTTCTGATTCTCTCTAATCGTATCCAAGAAGTCATTATTTACCTGCAACATACCCAACGTCACACTATCTGCAGTAGTCTCACAAACCATACTCAAATCTCTGAACTGTTCAATTAACTCAATTTCTTTCACCATCAGAGCTGCCATATGAATCGTTTTCCTGCTCAAAGCATCCGCCACTACACTGGCCTTTCCTGGATGATAACTCAAACTGAAGTCATAATCCTTCAAAAATTCTAACCATCTTCTCTGTCTCATATTCAGCTCTTTCTGATCAAACATATATCTCAGACTCTTATGATCACTAAACACTTCAAATCTCGAACCATATAAATAATGCCTCCAAATTTTCAACACAAAAACAACCGCAGCTAATTCGAGATCATGAGTAGGATAATTTCGCTCATGCACTCTCAGTTGCCGCGAAGCATATGCTACTACCTTACCATTCTGCATAAGAACTCCGCCTAATCCCATCTTAGACGCATCACAGTATACCACAAACGGTTCACTCGGAGTCGGCAACACTAACACCGGTGCCGTAGTCAATTTCTTCTTCAGCTCTTCAAAGCTTTCTTCACACGCAGCATCCCATACAAAAACTTGGTTCTTCCTCGTTAACTGAGTCAATGGCAACGCCAAATTAGAGAACCCTTCAATAAATCTGCGGTAATAACCTGCCAAACCCAAAAAGCTTCTAATCTCCGTTGCTGTCTTTGGTGGTTCCCACTGCAACACTGCACTTACTTTTGACGGGTCCACCGCTATGCCATCACCAGATATTACATGCCCCAAGAAACTCACTTTCTTCAACCAGAAGTCACACTTCGACAATTTAGCAAACAATTAATTTTCCTTCAGCACCTGCAAGGCAATCCTCAAATGTCCTGCATGTTCTTCATCAGATTTAGAATAAATTAATATATCGTCAATAAATACCATAATGAACTGATCCAAATAAGAATGGAAAATTCTGTTCATATACTCCATAAATACTCCCGGCGCATTAGTCACTCCAAACGGCATTACAGCATATTCGTAATGTCCATATCGAGTCCTAAAAGCAGTCTTCTGAATATCACCTTCTTTTACCCTTATCTGATGGTAACCCGATCTCAAATCGATCTTGCTGAACACACGAGCTCCCACCAGCTGATCCATCAAGTCATCAATCCTTGGTAGAGGATACTTATTCTTAATAGTCACTTTATTCAACTGACGGTAGTCGATGCATAAACGCATACTACCATCCTTCTTCTTCACCAATAACACTGGAGCTCCCCACGACGACACACTCGGTCTAATAAACTTTCTATCCAACAATTCTCCAATCCGAGACTTCAACTCAGCCAATTCCACTGCAGACATCCTGTACGGCGCCATAGAAATAGGCCTCGTACCAGGAATAAGATCAATACTAAATTCAACTTCCCTCGTCGGAGGCAATTCCGTAATGTCATCAGGAAACACTTCCGGAAATTCATTCACCACTGCCAATTCCTCCATTGACGCTTTGCTATCCACCGATAATGATGCAAATAAAGCAAACACTATAGCTTCATCTTCCAACAAGGTCCTCAATTCTTTACTAGACAAAGAATATGCTAAAGCTTCCCCTTCTGGAGTCAGGAACAACAATTCCTTCCGAAAACAATCGATGTAGACTCGGTTGAACTCTAACCAGTTCATACCCAGTATAACATCCAAATTACCAAGTGGTAGACAAATCAGATCCACTCCAAATTCTTTACCGAAAATAGTCAGCGGACACTTCAGGCATACCAAAGAAGTAGTCACTGAGCCAATAGAGAGTGTCTCAATAGTCATTCGTCTCTCAAGAGTAGACGACACCAATCCTATCCTCTTCACACAGTCAACAGAAATAAACGAGTGGGTTGCACCCGTATCAGTAATAGCAGTTAAAGGAATATTATTGATAATACAAATACCTTTGATAACTCGCTCATCACTGACAGTTGGAGTTCCTGTCAAAGCAAACACTTTCCCACCAGCCGGAGATGTCTGAGGCTTCTTCGGCTTCTCACAATGGGTACTGATGTGACCCTTCTCACCACAGTTATAACAGGTCGGCATAGTAGCTCTGCAATCAGTTATCACATGACCTGGCTTCCCACACTTAAAACACTTCTTTACTTCATTAGGACAATTATTAGCACGGTGTCCCATGCCACCGCACCGAAAACATTTCCCATCAGCAGATGCTCTCCCCTCTCAGGGCTTCTTATCAACAACAACTTTACGCTTTCCCTTATCAGCAGCAACACTATAAGGAGTACCACTGAACCTCTGCTTACCCTTACGGTCATTAACAGCTTTGTAGTGTGCAATCCTTGCCCGGTTGTCATTATCATAAATTCTGCTCCTGCTTACCAGCTCAGGATAACTCCTGATCTTCTGACAAGCAATCCCCAACTTAATCTCTGGACGCAGTCCATTCTCAAATTTTAAACACTTAGAAGTCATTGCCTCATCAATATTATAATGAGGACAATACTGCACCAACTCTTCAAACTTAGCAGCATACTCTGCTACCGTCATACTACCCTACTTCAGCTCTAAGAATTCAATCTCTTTAGCACTTCGAATATCTTCCGGAAAATACTTTTCCAGAAAACCTTTCCGAACCACCTCCCAAGTAATGGCAGTTCCAACAGCTTCCAATCTTTGGCGACTATTGTCCCACCAAGCTTCAGCTTCGCCCTCCAGCATGTGAGTACCAAACCTCACCTTTTGCTCATCACTACAATCCATAGTCCTGAAAATTTTCTCAATTGCCTTCAGCCACTTCTGTGCAGCTTCAGGATATAGAATTCCTCCTTCAAACGTCGACGGCTTGTTGCTTCGAAACTGCGCCAAACTCCTGAATTGGGCATCTGCAGTTTGGTTCTGATTAGCAACCGCCTGCGCCATTGCTTGCATAGCAGCAGCCAACGCAGCATCGTTCCTTCCTGCCATACTGCTCAAAAATAACAACACCAGGTTAAAAGATACTCAACTCTATCCTAAAGGACAAACTCAACTCGACTCAACAACACTGGCCGGACGGACCGACCTGCTCTGATACCAATTGTAACACCCCACTTCCCAAAAACAATTAAAATAATAAACATTATAAATAAACATCAGAGTTTTTCTTCCCAAGTGGGATATCACATAGCAAAACCAACATTTCCTTATAAAAAGGTTTTTCTCCAAATACAGCGAAATATTAAATAGTAAAATCCAACAAAGGTTTTTGATACGTTCACAGGAACAAAATACAAGTTCAGCATAAAACAAATAAAAACACCCAAGTCCCGTGCTACATGTCGCTTCCGCGAAAATAAGGTGCCGACAAAACAGAAGAGTCGCCATCTTTCGTTATTTATCCCTCAGGGCGGGAAAGGAAACGATCGAAAAAACCTGACGAAAAGGGTATAAGACAAGGTCATCGCAACCATTGTCTGGGTTCGGGAGTCGGTTACGCAAGGGGAAGGTATTAGCACCCCTCGCGTCCATCGTACTCGATGGGATCCACGCTTGTTGTGTTTACTGGACGGGTTGGTTTTACCTATCTACCTATCAAGGCTGGTTTGAAAAGAAAAGAAACTGACTCGGCAAAGCGTCGCACTTTATGCCTACGTATTCTCATCTTGGAATGAGAAATCAGAGTCAACGTAGTTCGACTGACTACGGGTAGTGGGGAAGGTGGCTCGCCAATACATCAGTACTGTGCCTACGTACTCTAAACAGGTATGAGAGATCAGAGCTTACGTAGTTCGGGATAATACGGATTATAGGAATTCAGATTCATCTGTTTTATCGAGTAGGGTTAAACAACAGTTCTAGCAGTTAGGGACAAAGCCTGTTTGCGGTGGCGCTGAATTTTAACGACACTCTTTTCTTCAGAAAAGCTTCCTTTGGATTATGGGCCCACGGGGCAAAAAGGTTTGATGTTTGTTTTCTGTCTTTTACGTAAGAACTGTTTTTTATTGTGTTTGCAATTTCAATCGCACTAAAGACTATGACTTGAGAGTGAATGCGTCGCATGTCACCCAAAGGGTGCCATATTAAACATCCGGACAGTTGAAAAGAAACTCTCCAACAATCCTTTCTCAGATAGCTTAAGGCTCGTAACGTACGAAAGAAATCATTCATGATTACTGTATCTTAAGCTGTTTTGAGATGAGAAGAGAACAGGCTCAACTACGGGGAGACTATCAAGTCCTGATGTTGTCATGCCAAGGATTCATCCTATGGTTGAGGTTTGAAACAGGGAACTCCTAGAAGTTATCATGCATAGGTTTCAACCTAAAGTTCTATCATCACTTCCTTATCAAAGGAAGTGAGATTCCTAGGGGATCATGTCAATGATAAACAGAAACAGATAAAACATCAGCTTAAACAGTAAACAGTAACCAGATATACAGTAAAATGCATGCAATGCAAGTGAGGGAGGAAATGTGTGTGGGGCAGCAGCCTCCACAAGCTCATCTCAACCTCAAGCCAGATATGAATAACAGTAATCATACAGAGGAAATAACATGTTGTCAAGCAAGATACAATAAACTGCAATCATACAGAAGAAATAACATGCTATCAAGCAAGATACAATAAACTGCAATCATACTCCTAGCTTAAAGTCAGTCTAGATATGAACTTATTCTAATGCATCAAGCAAAACAAACAAGCCACACCAATACAGAAAGGAAACAAGCAGGAAAGGAAACAAATCAACAGCTCTTACAACTAAACCAACTTGACAACAGTCCAATCATCAAACTTCAATAGCTCTTCAGGGCTATCATCTTCACTAGCAAGTATCAACTTGCTTCTCTAAGCTTCCAACACCTCAAAATAAGTATCAACTTATCCTTCTTCTTCAAGCTTCAGCTCTAAGTAGACTCCACCTTCAGGCTTCAATCCCAATAGCAAGTATCAACTTGGTCTTTCAGGCTCTCAATGTATCAAACACACAAGTATCAACTTGTTCCTTCAAGCTTCAGCTTTTTTCTTCAATCTCAGATTGAATCCTTTTTATACAAGTGTCAACTTGTTCTTCTTGATCTTCAAGCTTCAGCTGCAATGGAAATGCTCAGGGAATCATCCTCTTCCATACTCTTCAATGAAGTCCTCATCTTCAAACTCAAGTCCAACAACTTTCAAGATACTCAAACCAGAAGACAATGGATTTAACAGAATGATTGGAAATGGTAAACAGCTTATTGACAACCAAAGGAAGCCTGTAAGGGTTCATCATTATGAGAGACTGGTTCCCTCAAAGTTCTACTTCCCAAATAAAGCCACTCATCCCTCCAAAGGAGGGATGTGAATATCTTAGAAGGACTTTTAGTCATTGGGAGGAATGGAAGCACAAGATGCTTTCCATATTTGTGAAAGAAGTCATTCTAATTCTAAGGCTCTCCCTATGTCTCCTACCTCCTAAATCTTCATCAGACACCTTCAGGCATAAGCAACTCCAAGCATCCTCACCTTGTCTTCAACTTGTCTTCAATCTCAACCAAAGGCAAACAAAGCAAAACCCTAATCTAAGGGAGCTAAAGAAGTTAATCTAGTTGAGTTAGTAAGTTAGGATCACCTAAAACCTAGTACTAAAGTTAATCCTAACTAAAATACTAAAACCAGTTTTAAAATCCTACAAAAATAACTAGGGGAACCTAGGTAAATCATGACTCTACCATATTAATTCCAGGGATCAAATCATCAAATAAGACCTAGAAATAAATTCTACACTACAAGGTACTAAACCTAAACCCTAAAAGGAAGCACCTAAAGCTCAATCTATAAAACACACCTACTTTCATCAAAAAAATGTGAGAAAAATGATATGGGAGCATACATGTCTAAGCTAATCACATACAAAAAATTAGCTCAAGAATCATCACCAATTAATCACACAAAATTCCACAAAATCAAACATCAAGCATGACTATTTTAATATCAATTAAAATGTAAAATTCCCATAAAATCAGAAATTGCATGGAATAAAAATATTTTTTATCTAAAAAATACTAGACTCAATCATGAATATAATGCAAAAAGAATGGGGTTAATTGGATCACTTTTCAATTTTATATGATTTAATCAAGGACCATGAATAAAATGAAGAAATTAAAGAAAATCAAAAGAAAAAGATAAACACACGGTGCAGATAGTAAACACAATCAGTTCAATTCATGGATTGGGCCATCAGGGGGGTGCCAGTAGAAAAACGCCTAAGCCCATATCACAATCAAAAATCAGTTGAGAAAATGGTAAAGAAAAAGATAAAGGCGTGGTGTAGGAAGCAATGAGAATCAGTTCAAATTCACAAATGGGCTCGCTGGGGGGTGTGGATAGTGGTCTCTTACCAAAGTCCAAAACCTTTTGTTTAATGATACGCAGCGTTTAGAGCATCAACATTCTTTCCTCTTCACAACCTGAGATTAAAACGTGGCCCTTGGATCTGGCTCTGGTCAATGGTCATACGTGAATCTGATGGCTAGGACTTCATCTCCTACCTCTAGCCATGAAAATGGAGGGAAGCATCCATTGTAACAGAGCTCAAACATCAACCTCATCCTCACTCGGGCTCCCTCAAATCTCCATCAAAATTCAAGATCTAAAACACTAAATCACTCTAAATCTCTCCCTGAGTCTAACCCTAGCCTCAGAATTTATTGAATCAACCCCTAACCTAAAACACGATCAAGAATCAAAATTATGCTCAGACCTCAATTATCACTATTCTTCAAATTGTTTGGTCTAAAATGTTCACCACATTACCCTGATCACTTCTTGCTATAACACTCACACGATCTCTCAATATCCAGCATGTTCTTGATCCAAACAGAAATTGTGTCACCTCATTGATCATCACCAAACCCTCTCTAAGTTTCCAGAAACGATCTCCTAACCGCATACTATCAATCTAACCTAACAAATTGAGGTAATTCTTCTTAAATTAAGGTGAGGGATGAAAGATTCAAACCTGTGAATTCTTAAGTAACAAATGTAGCAATTCTTCAATTCAACCCTTCTACTGCTCTGGAATCATTCAATGTACCAAGTCCTTGCTTTTGTATGCAAGAGAATTGATTGCAAATGCTTGGAACTCCAAACCCGATAGTGACTTGCAGGTGCTGAAATTCAATTGCTCATACACGATTCAGCCGTGGATTCGCTTGGGATTTGCTATAGAAACACTCACACACATTCAAGAAAGTTGTTAGGATCAAAAGAAAGGATCAAAATGGTGTGGAATGCTGAAACAAAATTCAAGTTGCAATGAACAATGTGAAGTTGCAAACTCTCTTCTCTCCCTCAATTCTCACCAACCTTGCACTTGAACTCCTTCTAATCAATATATAGATGATGTTGGACCTCTCTAGAATCTTCTGGAATCATCCAAGGAGATGTTGAATTTCTCATGTCCTCAAAATACCATCTCATGCCATGCTCACACCAGTTCTGGTTTCACTTGTTGCAGCAGCTTGTTATGATCCCAAAATCTCTCCAAATGAGATATTAGATGTGTTACAATGCCTTGGAAGCTTGTGTATTGATCTCTCATGTGTTTTGCAAATGTTACTTAAGATGTAAGTAACTACTTTTCAAAGCAAGTTCACCAATTACACCTCAACTCAAAAATGTGGGTAAACCAAAGTTCTTAAAATGATTTTTAGAGTCAAAATGATATATTACATGCCTTGGTTTGGATGTGTAGATCAAAAATATCAATTTCCAACTTTGGTTTATTTAACTTATACCCTTATTTTAGGTCATTTTTGCAACTTTGAGCTACAAGCACTTCCAACATCTCATTACCTCTTTACTAGCCCTAAAACATCATTTTGAACAAGTTTGATGTTGAACATTTTCCCATTTGAAGCTTGGAACTAGGAGTTATGGCCTTATGATTGAAATGACCTGTAATCTCCAAATGACCAAAATGCCCTTGACTTGTCAAAGCCATAACTTGAGTTCTACAAATCCTATCAAGGACTTCTAGTACTCTATAGAAATCTAAGAGAATAAGGAACAACATTCATGTTGACCAAAAGTTCATAGGAATCATCCTTCTAGGGTAAACGTTTGATGCAAGTTGGGTAACTTTCAAGCCCCCAAGTCCACAGACCTCAGATGACCTGTAACTTATCCAAGTCATAACTTGAGTTCTATAAATCCTATCAAGGACTTCTAGCACTCAAATTAAAGCTAAGACCATGCTCTACAACATTCATGTTGGGGGAAAGATGAGATGACAATCACATCTTGAGCTAAACTGCCTTGAAGATAGGGGTCAAACTAGGGGATTTTACACTGTCAAGCCTTAGAAACCCTAGCTTGAAACTTCTCAAACTCTTCAATCATGATGAGTTGACCTTGAAATCATCCTTATAACATCTCAATGTATCACTCCATGATCACATGGCCTTTGAATTAGGTCTCAACCTTGCTCAAATCATCAGTTGACCTAGGGTTGACCCAGTCAAACCCTAATTACACCACTCATGGCTGAGGCTTCTCAATCTTGCACAATGACCTGTCTAGGCTTCAAAGTGATCTTCAACACTTCTCATGAGCTCTCTCAAGACCTCAAGTCCAACTTCATGGCTTCAGAATCATCTGATGACTTCCCACAACCCTCAAGTTAGGAGACCTACACACTTGGCTCCAATCACTCTCTCTGAGGATCTGTTAACTTCTCTGACAAGGATATCAACCCTTGAACACCTGAATAACCTTCTTAGCTAGCTTCAAACTCTTGTGTAACCCTTGATTGGTAATCATACCTCTTGACCTCCTGCATACATGTCAATGAAAAGCAAATGATAATGCTAATGTGAATGAAATGAAACATAAGCTAGGTAAAGAAATGTTGGGCAAATTTTGGGGTGCAACAGCTGCCCCTATTCAAACGGCTTGGACCTGACTGGGTGAGAAGAGAACGACTCTCAAACAATCAAGGTATGAGACGGTTGAATATCAACAAACCCGGAAATTTGCCAGCTACACAAGTACACGGTACTCTGATGGGAACAAATATTCGAAAACTGCAATAATAGCTGCACGACAACTAGCTGGGGGATTGGTCGCACGGTAACCGGCGATACACGGTTGATCACGCCGTCAGGCATCAGAATTCCTCGGGACTTATCAGATCAACAATCAAGTTAACCACGCCATCGGGCATTCAAAGAAATCTTTGGGCGTCAGCCGAACTTCGTCAGTAAGTCGGGAATAGCATTCTCGGTCAATCATGAACCAATTGGGGATATCCAAACTCTTGCCACCGGGCACTCCACATCAGCTAAGAGAACTGCTTCGTCAATACGGTTGGTCTTCAATCATCAAGTCTTCGAGGGAAGTTTCAACTTCGCTGCTCAGAAACCTGCCGGGGATGACACATCTCCGCTGGGGATTCTGGAGAACTATCAAGTCACTCTGCTTCAGGGTCCAGAAATCATTCTGGGTGGGTCATCTCTGCTGAGGAAATCAAGAATCATCTTGAACAAATAACTCCGTGGGGACTTCAAGAATCATCCTGGACTAATAACTCTGTTGGAGATTTCAGGAATCATCCTGAGCAAACACTCTGCCGGGGACTCTAGGCATCAACTTGAGCAACCCTCTCTGGAGACTTCACAGGGGATTTTAAGAATCATCTTAAACGAACGCCTTTGCAGGAGAATTCAAGAATCATCTTGGGCAAACGACTTTTGCTGGGGGATTCAAGAATCATCTTGAGCAAGCGACTCCGCGGAGGAACACCTGAACGGTAACGACCTAGCTCATGTTTCATATGCGTATGCTTTGACAATGGCGCAATGTTCCACACGGTGGAAATGCTACGCGTTTTTTGGGTAAATGCTATGCAATCATGCAAAATGCTACGATCCCATCAGCAAAATAAATGCTGAAGGGAGAATCCTCCTGTCAAGGAGAAAGAACCACTCTGGTAGGGAGGAGGAATCATCCTGCCGAGGAGAAGAAGTCGCGCCAATCTCAATCGGACTCCGCCTGAGGAAACGAACTTCAGTTGACTGCTGCAGGGGAATAAAGCTCTACGAGAACCTGGACCTGCTAAGGAAAGCGATGTCAATCGCAGAAAGAAACTGCACGGCCTTCGCGGCTAAACCTTCCTGGAAATAACGACTCCGGTGGGGAAGCACAACATCAGCTATTCTATACTCTACTGGGGAAAACCAATCATGGTCCTAACTGCTTCCAAGGACTCGGCTCTCTTGGGGATTTGCCAGCTCAGTTGGGGAAGAAGGAATCGTCCTGCTTACTGGGGAGAGTACGCTCTGCGGGGAATTCCGATTCTCCTGGAGACTTCAGCCTGGAACTATCAACTGCTACACACTTCAACGTATGACTCAGCTGGGGAGATGACATTCCTTCAGGATACATCTGATTGGGGAGAGAATCTTCTCTGCCTGGGGAGACATATCAATGCCTTACGATCTCCGGTTCAGACTCTGTGGGGAGAGGCTGCTGAACTTTGCCGGAGAAGAAGGAATCATCCTGATTGGGGACGCATACGGCGTACTGCTTGGAGTATGCCATACCTGCAACAACACAAACAAACAGACAAGATACCCTTCTCAAAGGGACCTATCAAGGTTATCATCTTGTGACAATGTTCAAGTAATTCATTGTTTCAACAATTAGTGGCCTAGGCCAGTAGGTTTATGTATGCGCATTTTATCAAAAACATCGGCGTTCTTTTTCGCAAACAAAACAGATAAATGCTAAACAAACAAACATAATTGCTGAATAGTATACGTTTTATTGATAACGAACCCTTGAATGGGTAAAAATGTTTTACAACAGAGGCAAGCTCCTGGAATGAGGAAGTCGCGCAAAAAAATAAAACATAAATATACATCAGTATATACAAATGTCGGCAACGAGGCGTAGACGAACACCATGAGTTGATCCCTCTATGACCCACTCGACTTCGATACTTCTCCAACGCTTCAGCTTTAGAAGAGATTGATTCAGATAAACGGCCCTCAGGTCCTCCAAACCACTAAACAAAGGAAGTCCACACGCGGAGCGCAGTCATTTGCTTTTTCAAATCCCTAACTTTTGCCTGAATCGCCCTTTCGGGTTTTCGATTCACCGGGATACCCTTTTTTGCCAAAGTCGCCCATCCGGGTTTTCGACTTTGCGGGTGTACATTCTTTTCTTTATATCCCTAAATTTTGCCCGAACCTTTTTCCTTTGTTATGGTTCGCCGGGATGCCCCATTTTTGCCTGGATATTCTTTTTCTTTCCAGCGGGTCGTTTTCTAAGCAAAGTATTTTTTAACTGCGTCCGTGTTCACCGGGGATGCAAAATCTTCGCCATCCATCGTGGATAACAACAAAGCTCCTCCCGAGAAGACCTTGCTGACGACGTACGGACCTTCGTAATTGGGAGTCCACTTGCCCCGGTGATCGGAGTGTGGAGGAAGAATCTTCTTCAGGACGAGATCACCCGTCTGAAAGCTCCTAGGACGCACCTTCTTATCATAGGCTTTCTTCATTCGGCTTTGGTACAGACGACCATATGCAATCGATGCTAACCTCTTCTCGTCCATCAGGCTGAGTTGGTTTAGTCGGTTCTTAATCCATTCTGCCTCGTTGAGTTTCACATCAACCAAAACTCGCAAAGAAGGGATCTCCACTTCTAACGGTAGGACAACTTCCATACCGTACACCAGTGAGAAAGGAGTTACCCCAGTTGATGTTCGTACCGTTGTACGATAATTGTGTAGTGCAAATGGCAACATCTCGTGCCAATCTTTGTAGGTCACAACCATCTTCTGTACAATCTTCTTGATGTTTTTATTGGCCGCTTCAACGGCGCCATTCATCTTCGGCCGGTAAGGAGATGAGTTGTGGTGTTCAATCTTGAAACTCTGGCACAACTCCTTCATCATCTTGTTATTCAGATGATGTCCCTCTTTATGAATTTAGCCACCACCTGCTTGGTCACATTAGCATATGAGGCTGCCTCCATCCACTTGGTGAAGTAGTCGATAGCTACTAGAATGAAACGATGACCATTAGATGCAGTGGGCTCGATCTTGCCTATCATGTCGATGCCCCACATGGAGAACGACCACGGGGAGGACATGACATTCAACGAACACGGCGGCACATGAATCTTATCAGCATAAATCTGGCATTTATGACATCTCCTCGCGAATTTAAAGCAATCCGATTCCATCGTCAGCCAGTAGTATCCTGCTCTCAGGATCTTTCTCATCATAGCGTGTTCGCCAGCGTACGTACCAAATGTGCCTTCATGGACTTCTTCCATGAGCATACTCGCTTCTTTCTCATCTACACATCTGAGTAGTACGAGATCGTGGTTTCTTTTATACAAAACTCCATCAGGATTGAGATAAAAATTTCCAGACAGCCTCCTCAGAGTCTTCGTATCCTGGGTTGACGCTCCCGCAGGATACTCCTTAGTCATAAGGAAGGTCTAGATATCATGGAACCATGGCTTGCCGTCGGAGGCTTCCTCGATCGCAAAGACGAACGCAGGTCTATCAAGACGAGAAAGGACAATTCTTGGAGCTTCATTCCAAAAATTAACTTTATACATCGAAGCCAACGTGGCTAAGGCATCAGCCATCTGGTTTTCAGCCCTGGGCACATGATGGAGTTCCACTCGACCAAAGAACGGAAGTAGCCTTCTGGCATAATTCATGTACGGTACCAAATTCGATTGGCGAGTTTCCCACTCCCCTTTAATCTGGTTAATCACAAGCGCTGAGTCACCGTATACATCTAGGTTCTTGATTCTCAAATCAATTGCTTCTTCTAGACCCATGATGCATGCTTCGTACTCCGCTTCGTTATTGGTGACTGGAAACGTCAGTCTCGCAGTAAACGGGATGTGGGATCCGTGGGGAGTTGTGATGATCACCCCAATGCCACTTCCATAAGAATTAATCGCCCCGTCAAATATCAACTTCCATTGGGATTTCCTATCTGGACCCTCGTCGGGCAATGGTTCATCACAATCCTTCGCTTTGAGAAACATGATATCCTCATCAGGGAATTCAAATTTCATCGGCTGGTAATCCTTGATCGGCTGTTCGGCCAGGTATTCAGACAATACGCTTCCCTTAATGGCCTTCTGGGAAACGTACTGAATGTCATATTCCATCAACACCATTTGCCATCTGGCAATCCTGCCCGAAAGCGCTTGCTTCTCGAAGACGTACTTGATCGGATCCATCTTCGAAATTAGCATGGTCGTGTGATTGAGCATGTACTGTCGTAAACGTTTGGCAGCCCAGGCTAGTGCACAACACGTTTTCTCCAGCATTGAGTAATGAGATTCACAGTCTGTGAACTTTTTACTCAAGTAGTAAATGACATGCTCCTTTCTGTCCGTCTCGTCGTGTTGACCGAGAACACACCCCATACTATTCTCCAGAACTGTCAAGTACATGATTAAGGGCCGTCCGGCCACTGGGGGTATCAAGATCGGAGGTTCCTGCAGATACTGTTTTATCTTATCAAATGCCTTCTGGCAATCCTCGTTCCAGATAATCGCCTGATCTTTCTTTAGCAGTTTGAACATCGGTTCACACGTGGCCGTGAGTTGAGAGATAAACCTTGCAATGTAGTTTATTCTGCCTAAGAAACCACGAACTTCTTTTTCTGTTCTTGGCGCTGGCATTTCTTGTATCGCTTTTATCTTTGCAGGATCAACCTCAATGCCTCTTTCGCTCACGATAAACCCCAGTAGCTTTCCGGACCGTACTCCGAAAGTACACTTGTTAGGATTCAGCCTCAACCTGAACTTCCTAAGCCTCTCAAAAAGCTTCAGCAAATTGACCAGATGTCCCTCCTCCGTTTGGGACTTCGCAATCATGTCATCAACATAGACTTCAATCTCATGATGAATCATGTCATGAAACAAAGTAACCATTTCTCGTTGGTAAGTGGCCCCCGCGTTCTTCAGCCCGAAAGGCATTACCTTATAGCAAAATGTTCCCCAGGGAGTAATAAACGTAGTTTTCTCCATGTCCTCCGGCGTCATCTTGATCTGATTGTAACCGGAGAAGCCATCCATGAACGAAAATACGGAGAACTGAGCTGTATTGTCGACCAACACATCAATATGAGGCAGCGGGAAATCATCCTTAGGGCTCGCCCTATTCAAATCCCGATAATCGACGCACATTCGTACCTTACCGTCCTTCTTCGGTACAGGCACTATGTTGGCGACCCACGGAGGGTAAGTAGTGACCGCTAAGAAGCCAGCATCAAGCTGCTTCTTCACTTCTTCTTTGATCTTAACAGCCATATCTGGTCGTGTCCTCCTAAGCTTCTGCTTAACGGGAGGACAATCTTCTCGCAGCGGCAAGTGGTGGACCACGATGTCAGTATCAAGTCCGGGCATATCTTCGTATGACCAAGCAAAGATGTCACTATACTCTCTTAGCATCTCGACCAATCTTCGCTTGACATCGCTCTGCAATGCAGCCCCTATCCTGACATTCCTGACAAGTTCTTCAGAACCCAGATTCACGATCTCAATCTCTTCTTCGTGAGGCAGAATAACTTTCTCTTCTTGTTTCAACAAGCGGGCCAACTCCTCGGGAAGGTCTTCGTCTTCATCAATCTCTTCTTCGGCTTGATAGATCGGGCAATCGAAGTCGAAGTGAGTCGTAGAAGGTCCAGAGTCGATGTCATCTGCTATGTGGATCCTGCAATAACAAGGGTTAAGCTTAAAACAAGGATATGCAGGTTAGCACAAACCCCATTGCCATTTTATTGTTTTTCAAAACAAATATAAAACAGGAATAACAGAGATCACAATATTTGAATACGAAGAAAAACGCCTTTTGATTTATTGATAAAATGCATGTACATAATCGAACGAGGCCCTGACAATAAAACCACTATGCCCTGGGTAGGACATAGGGTTGTACAATTATTGGAAAAAGTAAATCATTACTCTTTGCTTGTCATCTGGATGATATCCTTGACGGACCAGTTGTTAAGGCTCTCGCCTGGCTTGCTTGGCTGGATCCAAGAGTCTAAGTCACAGTCGCTATCTCCGCTGTCTTCAGACACCGCGTTGACGCTTTCAAATATCACCCCGCCGCTAGTAAACTGGATCGGCCCTTTACCTCGCGACACACTGCTAGAAGAGGAGGCTTCAGCTCCAGGAGAGTATTCCAACCCAAACTTGTCTTGCTTGTTAGGTATCTCCAAAACTCGCCCCCAGCCTGGGGTAGATCCGGATTGGACAACGGCCTGGGCTTCCTTGAAGGAGGAGAGAGTCATCTCTGACTTCTCAGTGACTACAGGCGCTACGTCCTTGACTTTAACAGCTTCGTACGCTTGGCATAGGGTTTCGTGGATTTCCCCATCCATCTCAACATACTTGAAGGGTGACAAATGGCTTACCATTATGTCTTCCTCGTCGCAAACGGTCACGATGCTACCTCCGATAGCATACTTGAGCTTCTGGTGTAACGTGGAGGTCACGGCGCCAGCCTAATGGATCCATGGTCGGCCCAAGAGACAGCTGTAGGCAGGCATGATGTCCATAATGTAAAAGATCGTGTCGAATGTTTCCGGCCCGACTTGGATTGGCAACGTCACCTCCCCGAAAACATGGCGTTTGGTTCCATCGAATGCTTTCACAACTAGATCACTGGGTGTGAAAATCACTCCGCGAGTATCTAACTTCATTAATGCCTTCTTCGGAAGAACATTGAGCGATGACCCTGTGTCTACCAACACATGAGACATAATCGTTCCCCTACACTCTATCGAGATGTGCAGGGCGTTATTGTGGTTCCTTCCCTTCGGTGTCAGCTCTAGGTCAGTGAACCCTAACCCATTTCCAGCATTCACGTGGGCTACGACCTCTTCCAACTGGTTTACCGATACTTCCTGCGGTACATATGCGGCGTTCAGAACACAGCAACAAATTCAGGATGGAAATCTTCGAGGGTGTTTGATGGAGATGATCCACGATCTTGTAGTCACTCTTTTTAATCAACCTCATAAATTCCTCGGCGTCTTTAACAAGTAAGTATTTTTCTACCCCACGGGGGATCTCTTCAACGACTTTACTCTTCCCTTTATCAGTTGCATCAGCTCTGTCCGTTTTATCCGCCACGACCTCAGGTGGTACAAACACTCTCCCGCTGCGAGTAATTCCGCTAACGCCCACTAGGTTCTCCGCAGACGACCCAAACGGTTCTAGTTCCAACTTCTGTCCGTTACAGTAGACCTCTGCCCCGTAATGCCATGGGACAAAATTAGTGCTTTCGAACGGTATTGGCCCAGCTTTGGTGATGGTAATCATGGGCGACCTGGGTGCAGAAATAGTTATCGTCTGGCGAGGGATGGTGATGGTGGCAACCTCGTCATCTTGCTTCAGCATTACCTCTCCTGATCCGCTTTCGGCCCTTCGGCTAAATTGCAGGATTCCTTCGGTCATCAGACTTTGAATCCCCTCTATCAACTGTTCACATCCACCAGGACTTGTCGCACAGCCCATACACAGCTCTCCGCAACCTGGAAAGAAACCCCTTTTCATCAGCTTAGCTTTAACGAAGCTAAGAGGCGTCTTCAGATCTCTGACGTCAGTCAACAAATCCAAACTCTCGTCTTCAATAATGGCGTTTACTCCACCTCCCCTATGATTCGGCATAGGGTTCTTCGTGACATTTGGCACATTATCTGAGAAATTGATGATCTTAGCGTCCACCATATCCTGCACCTTGTGCTTGAAGGCTTTGCAATTCTCTATTGTGTGGCCTGGTGCCCCTGAGTGAAACTCACAAGTTGCATTCGCGTCATAACCTGGCGGAGGTGCCCCTATCAAGGGAGCCAGGGTTCTCTTCTGGATCAACTGTAGCTGAAGCAAAGTCTGTAACAGTTGCGCGTACGACATGGGCGGAGTCTCGAGGTGACGGCTCGATAGAGGTGCCCGATTCTGGTACTTTCGGTACCCTTGTTGATTCGGCTGCTGCTGCTGCTGCGGCTGTGGGACTGCCGGGATAGTTATGCTGGCCACTTGTTGGTGAGGGCCTTTACCCTTCCTTCGAGCGTTGGTCACGACGCTCGTTTCTCCTTCCCGTCTTTTGCCACCATAAGGTTTCTTGCCTCCTCCTCCAGCTGAGGATGAATCGCCTTGAATTTTCCCCAGTTTGATCCCATTTTCAATGTGCTCACCCGTGATAATGACATCTGAGAAGGTTTCGGACATACCACTGACCAATTTCTCATAATAAACCCCTGGGAGGGTGGCTACGAACATTTGCACAAACTCGCGTTCAACCATCGGCGGCTGAACCCTGGCTGCCAATTCACGCCACCGCTGGGCGTATTCCTTGAACCCTTCGTTGTTCCTTTGTGACAGATTCTGCAGTTGGACTCGGTTCGGAGCCAAGTCACTGTTATATTGGTAGTGGTGCATAAATGCTTCAGCAAGGTCCTTCCACGTGCGCACACTGGTAGGTTCCAGACTCATGTACCATTCGAGGGAGGGTCCGGACAGACTGTCCTGAAAGAAGTGCATCAGCAACTTCTCGTCCTCAGAATGAGCTGACATTTTCCGGTAATATGATCTCAGGTGGACGCGAGGGCAAGTGGTGCCCTTGTACTTTTCAAAGTCCGGTACCTTGAACTTGGGAGGCACCTTGAAATCAGCAATCAGTCCCAACTTGGACATATCAACACCCAAAGTGCTCTGGTTCTCGATACTCCTCATCTTGTCCTCGAGTGCCTTGAACCTTAGCCGTGCTTCAGCAGTCAGCTCCCCTTCAACACCTCTCTGCGAGAACACATCGTCTTGACGGTCTTCTAACCATGGCTGAGGCCCAAGCAGATTTCCAACACCCAAAGCGCCGTTGCCCAGCCCAACATTGACGTTACCTTCAAAATTCCCATTACCGACGCCCGTCGTATTGCCGTTGAGTCCCATATTAGCTATCACATTGCCATTGGCACTGCCATTCCCCCCGGTCACGGGGACACCATTCTGAGGAGTTTCAACTGGTGGAGGAGTTGGCACAGTCCCACCATGAAGTACGCCATTGCTATCAACCCTTGAAATTAGAGGCTGAACCAAGGTTCTGAGCTGATCCTGGCCATTGGCGACCGCTTGCATGAGCTCCATGAAGCGATCCATTCTTTCGCGGAGTTCTTGAACATCAGTTTGCACTTGCTCCATGATTCTGGTTTGATTTGCTCTGGTCGGATAGCAGTGGATGGGTCTTTGATCAATCCTGGAACAAACTGAAACAACCTGAAAACACAAAAGGGTTAGGAAAAAACGACAAAGTGCTCGTCATGCAAATGCTTCATGCAAATGCAAACGTGTGTCTGTGCGTTAGGGAGATTTCCCCCGATCCTAGTGCCTGAGTGCCAGTGCTGATAATAAGAAGTCCGAGTCCAGTCATGGAAATAACATCTCATATATACGAAGAAAGCCCATCAAGGCAGTACACAACGTCAGTGAGTACAAGTTGAATCAATAGCATGACCTCGACCAACAAGCCTGGTGATGGTCAGCATACAACAATGATCAAACAAAAGGAATACAAATAGTCAAGCACGGCCACGGGCGCGAAACTCTTCTAACAACCCCTTCGTTTCTGGATGATCAGGCCGAGTGAGCAACCCTTCGACGAGTAACTCCCTCTGCATAATGGTGTACTGAAGACCTTCGACCGAATCTTCCCATGCTCCTTCGCCAAAACAATCTTCTAACTTCCGCTTCTTGGACTCAAACGTCAGTTTGCGCTCCTTTAGGTTAGCAAGAGCCCTGTTGAGCTGGCCTTCAGCGGCATATCGGCGAGCGGTTTCTTCATCAAACCTCTTCTCACTAGCCTTCACCTGGGTTTTCAGCTTGGAGATCTGTTGCATCAGCTTATCCTCCCGCTCTTTCCTGTTGGCTAGGGTGGCCTTCCAATGCTGGTTAAACTTGGATATCCTCCAATACGCTTCGTCCAAGTGCTGCTTCTCGTGGCCAGCACATTGTTGACAGCTTTGAAGTCTCGACCCATGCGCTCGCGCTCAGCTATCTGCTTAGTCAAGTCTGTCCCCAGCTGGTTCACCAGCTCGGTCTGCCTCTTGATGGAATGGATGGCTTCGCTTCTCTCGCTCCTGAGCTGAGCCAATTCTTTCTCCAGTTCGTCATTTGCCCTCTTCAGCTCATCTCTCTCAGCTAACACCTGATTATGCTGCTGAATAGGCAAGGTGGTAGGCTCTTCAATCACTGGAGGGATTTCCGGCTTGGCAGGTGGGAACAGCATCCCTATAGCATATGCTCTGGCTCTGATCCAAGTCACATATGGAGCGTAGGCTTGACTATTGGTTTTCCCCAGCAATGGTTTTCCCCGCTTACTGATACCATTCCAAGCGCGCTGAAGCTTAGATAACGTATCCCCCTCTAGAAGACCAGTGAGGTACAGAGATTCCTGCACCTCTTCATCCTTCGGCGGAGCTCTCAAAGCATAGGCAAACTGTCGGACCAGCAAAGACGGATTATAGTTGATACAACCCTTTCTGCCTATCAAAGGCACATTTGGAAATCCACTACAGCTGAAGATAATCTCGGTACCCAACCTATCTTTGTCGAACCAGTCAATATCCTCCGCTGATAGACTCATCAAACGCTCGGACCACTCAGCCGTGGCTGCAGACGAAGCAAAGGGACCCCTCTTGGGTAGATGACTATCAAGCCATTTATAAAGCAGGGGCACACAACATGAGACATTCTTGCCCCTTCTGTTCTCGTTTTTGTAGTGGACGGAATGGTAGACATATCCTATCAAGGTAGGGACTGAATTCCCTGATGCAAAGATGTGGAAGGCGTCGAAGTCCACAAAGTCGGGCATATTGGGGAACAGAATGATGCCATATATGCACAGAGCGAGAATGGCGTTGAACACGACCCAACATCCGTCTTTGGCGCACTGCTGAGCCTTTCCCACTAAGAACTGCAAGGAGAAACCGGGAACCTTGTTCCAACTAGACAATACCAACTCGGAGGCATCCAGATGGAGTGAGGGAGCTAGACTAGCCAGATTAGGCTCAACATCCATATGAACAAAGGGCATCTGACTCTTGATAGGCACACCTAACAAATCAACATACTCCTCTAGCGTAGGTGCGAGAACAAAATCCTGGAAAGTGAAGCATCTCAACGGAGGATCGTAGAACTGCAGCAGAGCGTGCAACCCATTCAACTCAAACGCAGAGGGTTTACGAACCAAACTGAGCAATTTACCGTAAGACTTTATGAATTCATCTCTCACAAAATCATCTGCTAAAGCTATCAAACCACTCAGCTAAACAACATCAGGAGTGGGGAGCTTGTAAGCCACGGTCTTCCTCAGAGAATCCATAATAACACAATAGGAGGCAAGAAATCTTGGATCGGGGGAAACAGTACCTGCACCATAGACACACGTTAATGAAATGCAAATGAGTATGCAAAACAATGTAAAATGCAATCATGCAGCAGGAGATCAAGACAACTGCGCTGTGGAGATTCTGTATCAACAGGACCATAATCCTGCTCTATCAAGAACAACCACTATATCTGATAAGAAGAAAACCCCGGTATCGGACCACAAATTTGCTCTGTCAAGAACAAACATCTGATAATAAGGACCTCTGATACCGGACCAAAACTCTGCTCTGTCAAGAACAAACATCTGATAATAAGGACCTCTGATACAGGACCAAAACTCTGCTCTGTCAAGAACAAACATCTGATAACAAGGGCCTCTGATACAGGACCCCAATTCTGCTCTATCAAGGACAGACATATCTCTGAAAATAAGGCCCTCTGATACAGGACCATAACTCTAATCTGTCAAGAACAATCATATATCTGATGATGAGAACCTCTGATCCCAACAAAAACCTGCTCTGTCAAGAACGAATACCCATCTGCTGATGAGATCCTCTGATCTCAACCATGAACCTGCTCCGTCAAGAACAAATATCTGATGATGAGAACCTCCGGTACCAACAAAACTGATTCACTATCAAGAAAACCAGGTAGTCTGAAGGTTAAAGTTTCCTGCAACAAACCCAACCCTGCTCACAGGTATGGACCTAAACTGACACAAGTTCGGCATCCTATGCGGTCATCAGCGTCACAGACATTCAAGAGGGGTGATACGATACCCAGAAGGTGTGGCATCACCAGCTCATGAAGCGTCCTCACTCGGCTGAATCCCAAATGATCGGTCCCTAGAGTCGACAATCCTCCAAACCAACAACCCCCTCAACCCAAAGGGTTGAAAAAGAAGTCAACCGGGAGAACCTCGTATGAGCGTGGATTTCACGAGACACTAGTGCCTGCCAAGCAAGCACGCGCCCACTAATTTCCACAACTAAAGCTATGTTCACTCAAGCCTGGGTCTGGCTTCTCACTCATCAGAATGCCCCTCCCACAACAGCACAGATAATCATATCATACTGAAAATAAAGTGCGGGAAATAAAGTGCGATAAATAAACACAACCCAACAAGTAATCATACAAGCGCTAGGATTGACTCTCGCAGGGGACGTTGGATCCCTAAACTGACTCGCATACGGGACGTTGGATCCCAGGAAACTATCAAGTCCCCAGCTTCTTTCCCCAACAGAGTCGCCAGCTGTCGCTTCCGCAAAAATAAGGTGTCGGCAAAACAGAAGAGTCGCCACCTTTCGTTATTTATCCCTCAGGGCGGGAAAGGAAACGATCGGAAAAACCTGACGAAAAGGGTATAAGACAAGGTCATCGCAACCATTTTCTGGGTTCGAGAGTCGGTTACGCAAGGGGAAGGTATTAGCACCCCTCGCGTCCATCGTACTCGATGGGATCCACACTTGTTGTGTTTACTAGACGGGTTGGTTTTATCTATCTACCTATCAAGGATGGTCTGAAAAGAAAAGAAACTGACTCGGCAAAGCGTCACGCTTTATGCCTACGTATTCTCATCAGAGAATGAGAAATCAGAGTCAACGTAGTTCGACTGACTACGGGTAGTGGGGAAGGTGGCTCGCCAATACATCAGTACTGTGCCTACGTACTCTAAACAGGTATGAGAGATCAGAGCTTACGTAGTTCAGGATAATACGGATTACGGGAATTCAGATTCATCTGTTTTATCGAGTAGGGTTAAACAACAGTTCCAGCAGTTAGGGACAAAGCCTATTTGCGGTGGCGCTGAAGTTTAACGACACTCTTTTCTTCAGAAAAGCTTCCTTTGGATTATGGGCCCACGGGGCAAAAAGGTTTGATGATTGTTTTCTGTCTTTTACGAAAGAACTGTTTTTTATTGTGTTTGCAATTTCAGTCGCACTAAAGACTATGACCTGAGAGTGAATGCGTCGCATGTCACCCAAAGGGTGCCATACTAAACATCCGGACAGTTGAAAAGAAACTCTCCAACAATCCTTTCTCAGATAGCTTAAGGCTCGTAACGTACGAAAGAAATCATTCATGATTACTGTATCTTAAGCTGTTTTGAGATGAGGAGAGAACAGGCTCAACTACGGGGAGACTATCAAGTCCTGATGTTGTCATGCCAAGGATTCATCCTATGGTTGAGGTTTGAAACAGGGAACTCCTAGAAGTTATCATGCATAGGTTTCAACCTAAATTTCTATCATCACTTCCTTATCAAAGGAAGTGAGATTCCTAGGGGATCATGTCAATGATAAATAGAAACAGATAAAGCATCAGCTTAAACAGTAAACAGTAACTAGATATACAGTAAAATGCATGCAATGCAAGTGAGGGAGGAAATGTGTGTGGGGCAGCAGCCTCCACAAGCTCATCTCAACCTCAAGCTAGATATGAATAACAGTAATCATACAGAGGAAATAACATGCTGTCAAGCAAGATACAATAAACTGCAATCATACAGAAGAAATAACATGCTATCAAGCAAGATACAATAAACTGCAATCATACTCCTAGCTTAAAGTCAGTCTAGATATGAACTTATTCTAATGCATCAAGCAAAACAAACAAGCCACACTAATACAGAAAGGAAACAAGCAGGAAAGGAAACAGATCAACAGCTCTTACAACTAAACCAACTTGACAGCAGTCCAATCATCAAACTTCAATAGCTCTTCAGGGCTATCATCTTCACTAGCAAGTATCAACTTGCTTCTCTAAGCTTCCAACACCTCAACATAAGTATCAACTTATCCTTCTTCTTCAAGCTTCAGCTCTAAGTAGACTCCACCTTCAGGCTTCAATCCCAATAGCAAGTATCAACTTGGTCTTTCAGGCTCTCAATGTATCAAACACACAAGTATCAACTTGTTCCTTCAAGCTTCAGCTTTTTTCTTCAATCTCAGATTGAATCCTTTTTATACAAGTGTCAACTTGTTCTTCTTGATCTTCAAGCTTCAGCTGCAATGGCAATGCTCAAGGAATCATCCTCTTCCACACTCTTCAATGAAGTCCTCATCTTCAAACTCAAGTCCAACATCTTTCAAGATACTCAAACCAGAAGACAATTGATTTAACAGAATGGGTGGAAATGGTAAATAGCTTATTGACAACCAAAGGAAGCCTGTAAGGGTTCATCATTATGAGAGACTGGTTCCCTCAAAGTTCTACTTCCCAGATAAAGCCACTCATCCCTCCAAAGGAGGGATGTGAATATCTTAGAAGGACTTTTAGTCATTGGGAGGAATGGAAGCACAAGATGCTTTCCATATTTGTGAAAGAAGTCATTCTAATTCTAAGGCTCTCCCTATGTCTCCTACCTCATAAATCTTCATCAGACACCTTCAGGAATAAGCAACTCCAAGCATCCTCACCTTGTCTTCAACTTGTCTTCAATCTCATCCAAAGGCAAACAAAGCAAAACCCTAATCTAAGGGAACTAAAGAAGTTAATCTAGTTGAGTTAGTAAGTTAGGATCACCTAAAACCTAGTACTAAAGTTAATCCTAACTAAAATACTAAAACCAGTTGTAAAATCCTACAAAAATAACTAGGGGAACCTAGGTCAATCATGACTCTACCATATTAATTCCAGGGATCAAATCATCAAATAAGACCTAGAAATAAATTCTACACTACAAGGTACTAAACCTAAACCCTAAAAGGAAGCACCTAAAGCTCAATCTATAAAACACACCTAATTTCATCACAAAAATGTGAGAAAAATGCTATGGGAGCATACATGTCTAAGCTAATCACATACAAAAAATTAGCTCAAGAATCATCACCAATTAATCACACAAAATTCCACAAAATCAAACATCAAGCATGACTATTTTAATATCAATTAAAATGTAAAATTCCCATAAAATCAGAAAATGCATGGAATAAAAATATTTTTTATCTAAAAAATACTAGACTCAATCATGAATATAATGCAAAAAGAATGGGGTTAATTGGATCATTTTTCAATTTTATATGATTTAATCAAGGACCATGAATAAAATGAAGAAATTAAAGAAAATCAAAAGAAAAAGATAAACACACGGTGCAGATAGTAAACACAATCAGTTCAATTCATGGATTGGGCCATCAGGGGGGTGCCAGTAGAAAAACGCCTAAGCCCATATCACAATCAAAAATCAGTTGAGAAAATGGTAAAGAAAAAGATAAAGGCGCGGTGTAGGAAGCAATGAGAATCAGTTCAAGTTCACAAATGGGCTCGCTGGGGGGTGTGGATAGTGGTCTCTTACCAAAGCCCAACACATTTTGTTTAATGATACGCAACGTTTAGAGCATCAGCATTATTTCCTCTTCACAACCTGAGATTAAAACGTGGCCCTTGGATCTGGATCTGGTCAATGGTCATACGTGAATCTGATGGCTAGGACTTCATCTCCTACCTCTAGCCATGAAAATGGAGGGAAGCATCCATTGTAACAGAGCTCAAACATCAACCTCATCCTCACTCGGGCTCCCTCAAATCTCCATCAAAATTCAAGATCTAAAACACTAAATCACTCTAAATCTCTCCCTGAGTCTAACCCTAGCCTCAGAATTTATTGAATCAACCCCTAACCTAAAACACGATCAAGAATCAAAATTATGCTCAGACCTCAATTATCACTATTCTTCAAATTGTTTGGTCTAAAATGTTCACCACATTACCCTGATCACTTCTTGCTATAACACTCACATGATCTCTCAATATCCAGCATGTTCTTGATCCAAACAGAAATTGTGTCACCTCATTGATCATCACCAAATCCTTTCTAAGTTTCCAAAAACGATCTGCTAACCGCATACTATCAATCTAACCTAACAAATTGAGGTAATTCTTCTTAAATTAAGGTGAGGGATGAAAGATTCAAACCTGTGAATTCTTGAGTAACAGATGTAGCTATTCTTCAATTCAACCCTTCTACTGCTCTGGAATTATTCAATGTACCAAGTCCTTGCTTCTGTATGCAAGAGAATTGATTGCAAATGCTTGGAACTCCAAACCCGATAGTGACTTGCAGGTGCTGAAATTCAATTGCTCATACACGATTCAGCCATGGATTCGCTTGAGATTTGCTATGGAAACACTCACACACATTCAAGAAAGGATCAAAATGGTGTGGAATGCTGAAACAGAATTCAAGTTGCAATGAACAATGTGAAGTTGCAAACTCTCTTCTCTCCCTCAATTCTCACCAACCTTGCACTTGAACTCCTTCTAATCAATATATAGATGATGTTGGACCTCTCTAGAATCTTTTGGAATCATCCAAGGAGATGTTGAATTTCTCATGTCCTCAAAATACCATCTCATGCCATGCTCACACCAGTTCTGGTTTCTCAAACTCTTCAATCATGATGAGTTGACCTTGGAATCATCCTTATAACATCTCAATGTATCACTCCATGATCACATGGCCTTTGAATTAGGTCTCAACCTTGCTCAAATCATCAGTTGACCTAGGGTTGACCCAGTCAAACCCTAATTACACCACTCATGGCTGAGGCTTCTCAATCTTGCACAATGACCTGTCTAGGCTTCAACTTCAACACTTCTCATGAGCTCTCTCAAGACCTCAAGTCCAACTTCATGGCTTCAGAATCATCTGATGACTTCCCACAACCCTCAAGTTAGGAGACCTACACACTTGGCTCCAATCACTCTCTCTGAGGATCTTTTAACTTCTTTGACAAGGATATCAATCCTTGAACACCTGAATAACCTTCTTAGCTAGCTTCAAACTCTTGTGTAACCCTTGATTGGTAATCATACCTCTTGACCTCCTGCGTACATGTCAATGAAATGCAAATGATAATGCTAATGTGAATGAAATGAAACATAAGCTAGGTAAAGAAATGTTGGGCAAATTTTGGGGTGCAACACTACGTATCAGAGCATCCTAGACTCGACTGGCACACCATAATCCAAGCTAGCTAAGTACCTGGATTATCTGTACTTCCGAAGAAGCACAAACCACAACAACAACAAAGGGGTGAGAAAACATGATCAAAAATATATTGGTAATGTAATACATGTAAACAAGGTAGCAAAACACACCAACACCCCAATATTCACCCCACAACACCAATCACGAACCTACTGTTCAAATTACAATATAACATATTATAATGCAAATATGCAATTCAACACCATGCATGCGGTACCGACTCATTGGTTCATTCAATCGAACCTTGGACAGATCACTTACGCTCCTACTGAGATATGATCTATCCCCGACAGATCACTTACGCTCCCACTGAGATATGATCTATCCCCGACAGACCACTTACACTCCTACTGAGATATGATCTATCCCCACCATTCTCCACAAAGGAGTACGGATGAATCACATACACTCCTCCTGAGCAATGATTCATTCCACCAAACACCATGATATGTACGACACCAATGCACGACAAACAAACTCAAGCACACTAAGTGCACACGATCCTCCTGATCACATCACCACACATTATATATATTACACCATCAATAAACATAAGCACACTAAGTGCACAACAATTAAACTCAAGTAAATAATAAATAAATCATTTCAATCGATCCATGGTTTAATTACTATTTAATTAAACAATGACTCCCCAAAAATATTGGATATAAAAATATTTGGCAAATAACTATATTATTTATACCATGTTATAGATCTATTCAAGAGCTTTCCAACGCTTCGAACGGGGACTAAATCTGACTTACGGATCAAAAGTTATGGCCAAAATCGTCAAAACAGAAAATTCATCAATATACAACTTTGAGTCGACGCAAACAGCGCAGAATGCAGAAAATTCTGTGTTTTCCATCGTTGGAGGCCTTCCGGACCTCTGATTTCAATTCCGTAAAAAGCTCCGGTTTCAGAATTCAAAATCCTACCATAATATGACAATTATAACAGCCAACAACATATTTTTAAAGATCATGTCATCATATATCATATGACCATACTTTTCAAAACCATGGCATTTAGGGGTTTCTATCCTAAATGTGATCCTACCCATCATACACTATTACACAATCACAATGATCATACGAAAACCCACCCTTACTGTCCAACACTGTCATCTTGCTCAATTCCAAGCTTATCACTCTTCATCCATCCTCTGCCATATCATTACTACAACTATCACACACTACTCTAATCAATTGTTCCTTAAACTACATCTCAGAACCTATATCATGATCATTACCCAAGCCATAGAGGTTACACAAAATCTCACCAATACTCATGGTCATTATCCAAACCACAGAGGTTATACAGGAACTTCCCTAAAACCGTAAACCCAACCAATACCCCAAACTCACCAAAAACAACAATTCATCAACATCGACATATATCAATTCCTCATTGGTTTATCAAATACCAATTCTCAACATCAATCAACAATTATAGGCATGACAACATAAAACTTCATACACCGATACATTTCTACGGGGTTAAGGAATCCCCACTACCCTATACATGTAAATACCATCCCAATCAAGTTTCTTCCCCCTTACCTTGTTAATCGGTTTGATCGATGGAAATCCTCCTAGATTTGGTCTCTTGGCTTTCTCCTTTCTCTTTCGTTCCTCGTTCCTTTGCTCGTTCTATGCTCTTCTCCCTTCTCTCGTTCTTTTTCCCAACTCTCCAAATGTATCGTAAAAACCACTAACCCCTCACATTCTCTATTTTAATGATCTAATCTTAATAATAATAATAACTTAATAAAATAATATAATAATAATAATCTTAATAGTAATACTAATATAATATTACTAATATAAATACTAACACTTAATAATAATAATAATAATAATAATAATAATAATAATATTAACTCACCAAAAGTCATAATAATATTAATAATGATAACAAATATAATAATAATAATAATAATAATAATAATAATAATAATAATAATAATAATAATAATAATAATATCACCACCAATATTACTATTATTTATTATATTATTATATCCACACCAAAACACCACCAATAATCCTCCCATATCAGGGACACCCACCAATCATCATCCAACACACCCCACCAAAGGGCACACCGACACATAATAATTAAAATTATAATAAAATGACTAAATAATTAAAATGGGTGTTACAAAGAGCATGACCTTCACCATTCATTGAGGGCGTAAGTGTTCTTTTCCTCTTGTTAAAATGATTATTTGGGTTACTCTTGCAAATCTTAGAATGTGTTGTCATCGAACTCGTCCCATTATAATTGAGCTTCTTATCAAAATGGTTGCATATAGCTATATTTTCGGAGTTAGGATCTAGTTTAAAGTCATTTTAAACCGCAGATCGATTTTTATGATGTTTAGTTTCGAGTGGTAATATAGTAGTAGTGTTCTGGACAATTGGTGAAGGAGTAGCAAATAAATTTGTTGGCTCAGATTCACAATTCATTTTTATATAAGCTGCAAAATAAACTCAATAAGTTTTACAGTCAAGCACACGGTAAGTGTTATTCAGTGACTGCATCTTGTCAAAACACATCATGGTTAAATCATTAAATCCATAGTTAAATCCACTAACATATCATCTTCTGATTCTGTTCAGTTTCCAATTTTGTATGGATATACTAGATTCGCCTTGTTGAGGTTGGTTTCAGACCATAGTTAAATCCACTAACACGATGTTATAGTAAGCAAATTCATATATCGTCACAAAATATGTTAAATTAACATACTAAACATAATGTAACAAACAAACATACAAAACTCATCATGGCTAATTCCCTAAACCCTGAGCCCTCACTAAAAAATTATGCACAGTTCAATTCCTATTAAAGATAATGTAAACAAAAATCACTTCAAATTCCTATGTAATAAACAAGAAAGTGTGCAGGTTTGGGCAGGTCCTCTCAGTGATAATTAGCTATCAGTCGTATTATGGAACAGGAGTTCATCAAAAGCAACAATAACTGTTTTTGTTTTTTTCGTAAGCTAGGTGTATATATTCTGCGACTAATCCTCAACCTGGAGAGGATTCAAGTCCATCAATAGTAGTTCAAAAACGTCATCAGACAAGGCTCTTTTCCAGCAACCACCATGAAAAAAGTTCTGTTGGCCGTAGTGGCAATACGTTACCTTGTATTTAATCTATTCTAAAATATGAACGCGGTTGGTTCATTAGATTGATGCAGGAGTATGCTTCCTTACAAATACAGGTAAACTTTTGCTTCTGTTATTGGTATAATAATTTAAAGTTGAATTATTGTTGTGTTCTTAGGTTCAAGAGATTTTTTCAGGGTACTAGCCATTATCGTGTTTTGTGGGATGAAAATAATTTTACAAAGTATACTAATAACTTGTGCTATACGTAAGTAACCAACTAGTTATTTGTGATCAACCGTCACACCAGCATAGAAAACCGAAATTTCGTTCTCTAATCGCAGAGACTTGCAATACACTCATTGTCAACATGGAGTAGAGTCAGTAAATTGATGTTTTTATTTGCAACGCACTCATATCTTTATGGTTTATTTTTTGTTGTTATTTTTTACATAGTTTCATTGCTGATGCATTTCTGCATTAAACATGTTTCTGCATTATTAATAGAGGTGTCTGTTTGGTTCATCATCATTGTGTTGTTATGTTCCTGCATTTCTACATATTTTCATTTTTGTTTCTTCTACTACATTTTCCCGCCTTATTGTTTCTGGTTTACTGCTGTTGAATTTGATAGTCATACACAATCTGAGAAGATCCAATTGAGTACATCTAGTTTAAGAGCAATTTGATATTTATCTTTTCTGTTATGTCATATCCTTACATTTTACTTGATTCGTTTTCTTATTTCCGTTATTGTAGATGCATGAAGAGCATCCACAACACCACTTTGTTCATTTGAATAGTTTCTCCTCTCAACGTTCATTTGAAGTTTTCCTGCTTGTTGGCAACATTATATTTCTCTGTATTTTGTAAGGGGTGTTATGCTATGCAACAGAAAGTGGTAACAGATGAAAAATTATGCAGAAAAATTCTTCACAAAGATTCAATTCATTATAATAAAAGTTAGTACAATGAAGAATCTATGAGATACCAGATTGAGAATAATTTCTCAATCCTTCTTGAAATGAAACAATATACTTAATGCAATAGAACAGTAAGAGAAAACATTCACAAGGAATGCCAATAGAGGAAGAGAGAATAATGTCACTTGCTGCCCCCTTTCTCACTGCATCCTCCTTGCTATATATGCTGACACGCAGAATATTTTCTGTTAGGGATTTTCACTCTCTTGCCTCTCCTTGGTTCCACAATGTTAGGATCATTTGTCATCTGTCCTTCAGTGCTTATTATTTGTCCTTTTCCTCCAACAGTATTATTTTGCCAGCTCATAACATTACTCCCCTCATTAACAAGGACCTTGTCCTCAAGGTTAGGATACAGAACCTTCAATTCATCCCAGTTTTCCCAAGTGACTTCCGTCGGCAAAGTTTTCCACTGGACTTGAACCTGTTGAATTGGTTGGCCATTTTGGATGACAGTGCGATGGTTAACAATAACGTGAGGCAAAATCAATGGTCCTTGCTCAGTAGTAGTAAATGGAAGGGGTAGCAGCTGTGTATGGTGGTCACCTTTGCATAATTTTAACGCAGACACATGGAACACATGGTGAATTTTCGCAGTAGTGGGAAGCATCAGCCTGTAAGCAACTTGACCAATGCGCTTCATGACAGGAAAGGGGCCAAAGTAACGCATACTGAGTTTCTGATTGCGCCTAAGAGCTATTGAGTGTTGACACTTGACGGTAAGGTTGCAACTTGACCAGCACCATGTCACCCACCTTAAATTCAACAAATCGTCGTTTATTATCAGCAAATTTCTTCATGATTTGTTGAGCCCGCATCAAATTAGTCTTCAGAGCAGCCAATGTATCATCTCGCTCCGTCAACAGCTGTTGTAACAATGGTGGATCACCATTGTTAACTTCATAGCGAATAAGGCCCAGAGGATTTCGTCCATAAACCACTTTGAATGGTGTCATACCAATACTTGTGTGGAAGGAAGTATTGTATGAGAACTCTGCCCAAGGCAGTAATTTGGACCAAGCACGAGGAGAATCGCTAGTGAAACAACGAAGATAAAGTTCTAAACATTTGTTTATAGCTTCAGATTGGCCATCGGTTAGAGGGTGGTATGCCGTGCTCATAGACAATGTTGTGCCACTGAGTTTGAATAATTGTTGCTAAAATTGGCTTGTGAACACACGATCCCAGTCAGACACAATAGTCTTAGGAAACCCATGAAGTTTAACAATTGTATGGAGAAATACTTCTGCTACCTTGTGACTGTTATAGTCAGCCTTGAGGGGAATGAAGTGACTATATTTGGATAAACGATCTACAACCACAAGAATAACAGTGTAAGAATTAGATGGTGGCAGTCCCATAATGAAATCCATCGACAAGTCTTCCCAAATTTTTTGTGGAATAGACAGAGGTTGGAGTAATCCAGCAGGTAAGGTTGTCGAGTGTTTGGCTTGTTGACAAACTAAACATTGTGACAAAAACTCCTTGATATCCTTAGTCATAGTGGCCCAGAAAAATTGAGTCGCGATGCGCGCTTTGGTGCGTGTAACTCCATCATGTCCTCCCAAGGTTGAAGAATGAAACTCAGTGAGAATGCGTTTGATCAATTCAGGCTGTTGAGGAATAACCAATCTATTCTTCCAGAATAACATATCATGCTTGACTTGATAGTGAGGTGTAGGACATGTACCCAACAAGCATTGATTTCTAATCTCTGCCAACACAGAATCCTCATTCACAGCTGAATGAATCATGGAAATAAGCTGAGGTGTGTGTATTGATAGGGCTAAACAGAATGAACGCCAGAGACTATCAGCTGCAATATTATCCACTCCCGGTTTATACTCGATGGTAAAGTCATATCCCAGAAATTTATGAAGCCAATGTTGTTGTTCGGGGGTTTGAATCGAATGATCAGTGAGGGATTTGAGGCTGCGTTGATCAGTCTTGATAACAAACTTATGACCAATCAAATAGTGACGAAATTTTGCCAAAGCTTCTGTAATAGCGTAGAGTTCCCGGACATACGCAGATTGCTTTTGCATTCGAGGGCACAATTTTTTTGAAAAATAAGCAATGGGGTGGCGTGCTTGACTTAGCACCGCACCGATACCGGACCCGGAAGCATCAATCTCAAGAGTAAAAGGCAATCGGAAATCTAGTAACGATAAAACTGGGGCTTGTGTAATGGCCTGTTTGAGTTTGTCGAAAGCTTCAATAGCTGCTGGAGTCCAATGGAAAGCATCTTTTTTTAAAAGTTCAGTGAGGGGTGAGGCAATGGCAGCATAATTGCGAATAAAACGACGGTAATAACCTGATAATACTAAGAACGCTCGAAGCTGTTTGAGAGAAGATAGAACTTTCCATTCCATGACAACTTGAATCTTAGATTTATCCATTTCAACGCCTTGATTTGAGATGGTATGACCTAGATAATCCACTGAAGTAAGGCCAAAGCAACATTTGGAAAGCTTGGCAAATAGCTCATGTTGTTCTAGAAACCTTAATATAACCTCCAGGTGTTCAAGGTGTGCAGACCAAGAGGGGATGTACACCAGTATATCATCAAAGAAGACTAACACAAACTTGCGTAATTGGTCTCGAAAAACAGAATTCATAAGACTTTGGAACGAAGCTGGTGCATTGGATAACCCGAACGGCATGACAAGCCACTCATACAGCCCTTGATGTGTACGAAAAGCAGTCTTATAACTGTAACTCCCCATTTAAATTATTCAGTCGCTTTGGTATTTTCTGTGATGTGTAGTTGTGTGGTATCCTTAATTAAGGGTATGAGGTTAGGAGTAAGGGAGAGAGGTGACCTTAGTTGGGGTACTGTGGACCTAGATAAAGGAATAAGTTAATTATGATATCGAGAGCATTATAGTGATTAATATTGTTCCAACTATTATTAATAATAATGTTAATGAGATTATCATTATTATTATTATTATTATTATTATTATTCGTATTAATAATATTATTTGGTGGAATATTATTATTGTTCATATTATTACTATTAGTATGAATATTATTATTAGTGGGAGAATAATATTATTATTATTATTATTATTATTATTATTATTATTATTATTATAGGATTTAAATAATAAAATAAGAAATAAAGGATTAAAGGAAATAGATAAGTTTTTGGGAGAAAAAGAGAAACTGACGAACAAGGAGAGCTAGGGCAGAGGAACCAAATTCTCCATTGTTGATCAAGGAAAAGCTCAAGTCTAAGGTAAGGGGGGAGAATGGATTTTAATATGGGTGAATTAACATGAGAGGGTAGTGAGAGGTCCTTTCTCTCATAGGAATTATGTGTTCTTGAGGATCCTTGAATCCAATTTTCGTAACTTGATTTGTTCTCAAATTTTCTATTATTGTTGAATACTGTTTGTATGATGTTTTGTATATTCGAAACCAGAATTAATACGGAATTCGTGTGAGAAATCCTTGATGCTGTTCGAGAATACTAGTGAGTAGTAGATCTGGAAATCTGAACTTTTAGGGATTTGGGCAAATATGTAGAAATGAATGTGTTATATCGTTATTAGTACGATGCTCTAAGGTTTCCCTAAGGTTTAGAGATTTGGGTTAATTGTGGGAAATATGGAGGTAACCGTAAGAATATGAGGTTATGGCCAAATGGCCAAATGATATGTATCGTTGAATATTAATATAGGAAAAACTTATGGGAAATTGGACTTTCGTGGCCAAAACCTTAGATTGTGATATGTTTGACCCTATAGGAATAGGAATATTCAAATGTGGGTAACTCTGAAGTACTCAGAGCAATTGCAGGAAATAGTGTTTTATATGTTGCAAATGTTGTCAGATGAGCATAATAAACCATAGAAGTTGTGTCGTTATTGCCGTATAACCTTAGGAATGTTTTAGTGATGTTTTGGGTGCTTTGAGTAAGTAATTCGCAAGAATAATTGAGCGAAAATCAGTTCCGGAGCGTAAATGCGTCTTTCTGTCCGTCACGGATGTTCATGTTTTCGGTCGAAATTGTTTTGGACGTAACTTTGGATCCGTAAGTCCGTTTTGACCCCCGTTCGAAGCGTTGAAAAGCTAATGAACAGAGCTACAACATAGGATAGATAATGGAATTATTTTCCCAATATTTTATATCTAATTATGTTTGAGAAGTCAATTGTGTATATGTTTTAGTAACGAATCATGTTCTGGTTCAATGATGTCTTAGTGTTTTGATAGATGTGGGCCAAGATTGTCAAATGTGGACAATCTTGTGCGATTGTGGTAATTCCCGAGAGGATTACGGTGAGCGGATGGCTCGTGTGGATGAAGATTGATCGTGAATTTTGCATGATGTATTACATTGCATAATTGTGTTGACATGTGACCAGACACCTGAGTAGTGCTTGGAGTGTGTTTCTATTTGATCGACTCTTAGGAGTTGCTCTGATACGTAACATGGGATGACGGGATTACGTTGTTATTTGACTACTTTATTTGTTTATTGTTACGTATCTTCGTTTATTGTACTTATGTTGTATGACCTCGTGTCGAGGAGAATTATATTGGAGAATTGATTTGTATTCCGCTGCTTACTTGAAAACTAAATAATATTGATTATTTTAATGAAATGAAGTGACTTAGTGTGATATCCCACTGTGTTGGAGAACTCTGATGAATTTCATGAATTGTTTCTATATATTTATTATATTACGCGTACGGGGTAAAGTGGGGTGTTACAATTGGTATCAGAGCAGGTTGGTCCGTTCGGCCAGTGTTTTAGTAGAGTCTGACTATAGAATGTTTATAGTCATGTGTGTGTTTGGATTGTCCAGTGTCGATCTTTGGTAAGGATTTTGAAGTGAACTTGATTTGTTTACCACTCCGCGAGTTGGATGTTATTTTAGGAATGAATTGGCTTGAGAGTAAGATGCGAGAGTCGTATCCGGAACCCTTCTCATCAGATACATTTTCGAGGACGGAAATATTTTCAGTGGGGGAGAGTTGTAACACCCAATTTAAATTATTCAGTCGCTTTGGTATTTTCTGTGATGTGTAGTTGTGTGGTGTCCTTAATTAAGGGTATGAGGTTAGGAGTAAGGGACAGAGGTGACCTTAGTTGGGGTACTGTGGACCTAGATAAAGGAGTAAGTTAATTATGATATCGAGAGCATTATAGTGATTAATATTGTTCCAACTATTATTAATAATAATGTTATGAGATTATTATTATTATTATTATTATTATTATTCGTATTAATAATATTATTTGGTGGATTATTATTATTATTCATATTATTACTATTAGTATGAATATTATTATTAGTGGGAGAATAATATTAGTATTATTATTATTATTATATGATTTAAATAATAAAATAAGAAATAAGGGATTAAAGGAAATAGAGAAGTTTTTGGGAGAAAAAGAGAAACTGACGAACAAGGAGAGCTAGGGCAGAGGAACCAAATTCTCCATTGTTGATCAAGGAAAAGCTCAAGTCTAAGGTAAGGGGGGAGAATGGATTTTAATATGGGTGAATTAACATGAGAGGGTAGTGAGAGATCCTTTCTCTCATAGGAATGATGTGTTCTTGAGGATCCTTGAATCCATATTTCGTAACTTGATTTGTTCTCAAATTTTCTGTTATTGTTGAATACTGTTTGTATGATGTTTTGTGTATTCGAAACCAGAATTAATACAGAATTCGTGTGAGAAATCCTTGATGCTGTCATAGAATACTAGTGAGTAGTAGATCTGGAAATCTGAACTTTTAGGGATTTGGGCAAATATGTAGAAATAAATGTGTTATATCGTTATTAGTACGATGCTCTAAGGTTTCCCTAAGGTTTAGAGATTTGGGTTAATTGTGGGAAATATGGAGGTAACCGTAAGAATCTGAGGTTATGGCCAAATGGCCAAATGATATGTATCGTTGAATATTAATATAGGAAAAACTTATGGGAAATTGGACTTTCGTGGCCAAAACCTTGGATTGTGATATGTTTGACCCTATAGGAATAGGAATATTCAAATGTGGGTAACTCTGAAGTACTCAGAGCAATTGCAGGAAATAGTGTTTTATGTGTTGCAAATGTTGTCAGATGAGCATAATAAATCATAGAAGTTGTGTCGTTATTGCCGTATAACCTTAGGAATGTTTTAGTGATGTTTTGGGTGCTTTGAGTAAGTAATTCGCAAGAATAATTGAGCGAAAATCAGTTCCGGAGTGTAACAACGTCTTTCTGTCCGTCACGGATGTTCATGTTTTCGGTCGAAATTGTTTTGGACGTAACTTTGGATCCGTAAGTCCGTTTTGACCCCCGTTCGAAGCGTTGGAAAGCTAATGAACAGAGCTATAACATAGGATAGATAATGGAATTATTTTCCAAATATTTTATATCTAATTATGTTTGAGAAGTCAATTGTGTATATGTTTTAGTAACGAATCATGTTCTGGTTCAATGATGTCTTGGTGTTTTGATAGATGTGGGCCAAGATGGTCGAATGTGGAAAATCTTGTGCGATTGTGGTAATTCCCGAGAGGATTACGGTGAGCGGATGGCTCGTGTGGATCAAGATTGATCGTGAATTATGCATGATGTATTACATTGCATAATTGTGTTGACATGCATTTCATATCATGTGTCTTGTGGAGATGGCTAGGTGGGAATCCATGATGGGTGCCTAGTTTCATTCGGACTTCATTGTGGAAGTTGTTGTGGAGATAAGTTGTAGTTCAGAGGAACGTATATACGACTTATCCGGATTCCGACGGGAATCGGGTTCTAGTGTGAACCGTATGAGATTGTGTTGGTACCACATGCATTGTGTTGAGTCAGTGTGTCACATTGCATTATTGTAATTGAATGTGGGCTACGAATGCCAAGTGATTGAGGTGGCACGTGTATGTGCGTTAATTATGTATGATTGTATGTGTGGTTTGTAACTACTCCTTAGCATGTGTATTTCACCGTTTATTTATTGAATGTAGTTCTCACCCCTTTTTGTTGTTGTGTCTGTGCTCTCATGGGAGTACAGGTGACCAGGTACCTGAGTAGTGCTTGGAGTGTGTTGCTATTTGATCGAGTCTTAGGAGTTGCTCTGATACGTAACATGGGATGACGGGATTACGTTGTTATTTGACTACTTTATTTGTTTATTGTTACGTATCTTCATTTATTGGACTTATGTTGTATGACCTCGTGTCGAGGAGAATTATATTGGAGAATTGATTTGAATTCCGCTGCTTACTTGAAAACTAAATAATATTGATTATTTTAATGAAATGAAGTGACTTAGTGTGATATCCCACTGTGTTGGAGAACTCTGATGAATTTCATGAATTGTTTCTATATATTTGTTATATTACGCGTACGGGGTAAAGTGGGGTGTTACAATTGGTATCAAAGCAGGTTGGTCCATCCGGCCAGTGTTGTAGTAGAGTCTGACTATAGAATGTTTATAGTCATGTGTGTGTTTGGATTGTCCAGTGTCGATCTTTGGTAAGGATTTTGAAGTGAACTTGATTTGTTTACCACTCCGCGAGTTGGATGTTATTTTAGGAATGAATTGGCTTGAGAGTAAGATGCGAGAGTCGTATCCGGAACCGTTCTCATCAGATACATTTTCGAGGACGAAAATATTTTAAGTGGGGGAGAGTTGTAACACCCTATTTAAATTATTCAGTCGCTTTGGTATTTTCTGTGTTGTGTAGTTGTGTGGTGTCCTTAATTAAGGGTATGAGGTTAGGAGTAAGGGAGAGAGGTGACCATAGTTGAGGTACTGTGGACCTAGATAAAGGAGTAAGTTAATTATGATATCGAGAGCATTATAGTGATTAATATTGTTCCAACTATTATTAATAATAATGTTAATGAGATTATTATTATTATTATTATTATTATTCGTATTAATAATATTATTTGGTGGAATATTATTATTATTCATATTATTACTATTAGTATGAATATTATTATTAGTGGGAGAATATTATTATTATTATTATTATTATTATAGGATTTAAATAATAAAATAAGAAATAAGGGATTAAAGGAAATAGAGAAGTTTTTGGGAGAAAAAGAGAAACTGACGAACAAGGAGAGCTAGGGCAGAGGAACCAAATTCTCCATTGTTGATCAAGGAAAAGCTCAAGTCTAAGGTAAGGGGGGAGAATGGATTTCAATATGGGTGAATTAACATGAGAGGGTAGTGAGAGGTCCTTTCTCTCATAGGAATTATGTGTTCTTGAGGATCGTTGAATCCAATTTTCGTAACTTGATTTGTTCTCAAATTTTCTGTTATTGTTGAATACTGTTTGTATGATGTTTTGTGTATTCGAAACCAGAATTAATACAGAATTCGTGTGAGAAATCCTTGATGCTGTCATAGAATACAAGTGAGTAGTAGATCTGGAAATCTGAACTTTTAGGGATTTGGGCAAATATGTAGAAATGAATGTGTTATATCGTTATTAGTACGATGCTCGAAGGTTTCCCTAAGGTTTAGAGATTTGGGTTAATTGTGGGAAATATGGAGGTAACCGTAAGAATCTGAGGTTATGGCCAAATGGTCAAATGATATGTATCGTTGAATATTAATATAGGAAAAACTTATGGGAAATTGGACTTTCGTGGCCAAAACCTTGGATTGTGATATGTTTGACCCTATAGGAATATGAATATTCAAATGTGGGTAACTCTGAAGTACTCAGAGCAATTGCAGGAAATAGTGTTTTATGAGTTGCAAATGTTGTCAGATGAGCATAATAAACCATAGAAGTTGTGTCGTTATTGTCGTATAACCTTAGGAATGTTTTAGTGATGTTTTGGGTGCTTTGAGTAAGTAATTCGCAAGAATAATTGAGCGAAAATCAGTTCCGGAGCGTAACAGCGTCTTTCTGTCCGTCACGGATGTTCATGTTTTCGGTCGAAATTGTTTTGGACGTAACTTTGGATCCGTAAGTCCGTTTTGACCCCCGCTTGAAGCGTTGGAAAGCTAATGAACAGAGCTATAACATAGGATAGATAATGGAATTGTTTTCCCAATATTTTATATCTAATTATGTTTGAGAAGTCAATTGTGTATATGTTTTAGTAACGAATCATGTTCTGGTTCAATGATGTCTTGGTGTTTTGATAGATGTGGGCCAAGATGGTCGAATGTGGACAATCTTGTGCGATTGTGGTAATTCCGAGAGGATTACGGTGAGCGGATGGCTCGTGTGGATCAAGATTGATCGTGAATTATGCATGATGTATTACATTGCATAATTGTGTTGACATGCATTTCATATCATGTGTCTTATGGAGATGGCTAGGTGGGAATCCATGATGGGTGCCTAGTTTCATCCGGACTTCATTGTGGAAGTTGTTGTGGAGATAAGTTGTAGTTCAGAGGAACGTATATACGACTTATCCGGATTCCGACGGGAATCGGGTTCTAGTGTGAACCGTATGAGATTGTGTTGGTACCACATGCATTGTGTTGAGTCAGTGTGTAACATTGCATTATTGTAATTGAATGTGGGCTACGAATGCCAAGTGATTGAGGTGGCACGTGTATGTGCGTTAATTATGTATGATTGTATGTGTGGTGTGTAACTACTCCTTAGCATGTGTATTTCACCGTTTATTTATTGAATGTAGTTCTCACCCCTTTTTGTTGTTGTGTCTGTGCTCTCTTGGGAGTACAGGTGACCAGGTACCTGAGTAGTGCTTGGAGTGTGTTGCTATTTGATCGAGTTTTAGGAGTTGCTATGATACGTAACATGGGATGACGGGATTACGTTGTTATTTGACTACTTTATTTGTTTATTGTTACGTATCTTCATTTATTGGACTTATGTTGTATTACCTCGTGTCGAGGAGAATTATATTGGAGAATTGATTTGTATTCCGCTGCTTACTTGAAAACTAAATAATATTGATTATTTTAATGAAATGAAGTGACTTAGTGTGATATCCCACTGTGTTGGAGAAATCTGATGAATTTCATGAATTGTTTCTATATATTTATTATATTACGCGTACGGGGTAAAGTGGGGTGTTACAATTGGTATCAGAGCAGGTTGGTCCGTCGGGCCAGTGTTGTAGTAGAGTCTGACTATAGAATGTTTATAGTCATGTGTGTGTTTGGATTGTCCAGTGTCGATCTTTGGTAAGGATTTTGAAGTGAACTTGATTTGTTTACCACTCCGCGAGTTGGATGTTATTTTAGGAATGAATTGGCTTGAGAGTAAGATGCGAGAGTCGTATCCGGAACCGTTCTCATCAGATACATTTTCGAGTACGAAAATATTTTAAGTGGGGGAGAGTTGTAACACTCCATTTAAATTATTCAGTCGCTTTGGTATTTTCTGTGATGTGTAGTTGTGTGGTGTCCTTAATTAAGGGTATGAGGTTAGGAGTAAGGGAGAGAGGTGACCTTAGTTAGGGTACTGTGGACCTAGATAAAGGAGTAAGTTAATTATGATATCGAGAGCATTATAGTGATTAATATTGTTCCAACTATTATTAATAATAATGTTAATGAGATTATTATTATTATTATTATTATTATTATTATTATTATTATTATTATTATTATTATTATTATTATTCGTATTAATAATATTATTTGGTTGAATATTATTATTATTCATATTATTACTATTAGTATGAATATTATTATTAGTGGGAGAATAATAATAATAATATTATTATTATTATTATTATAGGATTTAAATAATAAAATAAGAAATAAGGGATTAAAGGAAATTGAGATGTTTTTGGGAGAAAAAGAGAAATTGACGAACAAGGAGAGTTAGGGCAGAGGAACCAAATTCTCCATTGTTGATCAAGGAAAAGCTCAAGTCTAAGGTAAGGGGGGAGAATGGATTTCAATATGGGTGAATTAACATGAGAGGGTAGTGAGAGGTCCTTTCTCTCATAGGAATTATGTGTTCTTGAGAATCCTTGAATCCAATTTTTGTAACTTGATTTGTTCTCAAATTTTCTGTTATTGTTGAAGACTATTTGTATGATGTTTTGTGTATTCGAAACCAGAATTAATACGGAATTCGTGTGAGAAATCCTTGATGCTGTCATAGAATACTAGTGAGTAGTAGATCTGGAAATCTTAACTTTTAGGGATTTGGACAAATATGTAGAAATGAATGTGTTATATCGTTATTAGTACGATGCTCTAAGGTTTCCCTAAGGTTTAGAGATTTGGGTTAATTGTGGGAAATATGGAGGTAACCGTAAGAATCTGAGGTTATGGCCAAATGGCCAAATGATATGTATCGTTGAATATTAATATAGGAAAAACTTATGGGAAATTGGACTTTCGTGGCCAAAACGTTGGATTGTGATATGTTTGACCCTATAGGAATAGGAATATTCAAATGTGGGTAACTCTGAAGTACTCAGAGCAATTGCAGGAAATAGTGTTTTATGTGTTGCAAATATTGTCAGATGAGCATAATAAACCATAGAAGTTGTGTCGTTATTGCCGTATAACCTTAGGAATGTTTTAGTGATGTTTTGGATGCTTTGAGTAAGTAATTCGCAAGAATAATTGAGCGGAAATCAGTTCCGGAGCGTAACAGCGTTTTTCTGTCCATCACGGATGTTCATGTTTTCGGTCGAAATTGTTTTGGACGTAACTTTGGATCCGTAAGTCCGTTTTGACCCCCATTCGAAGCGTTGGAAAGCTAATGAACAGAGATATAACATAGGATAGATAATGGAATTATTTTCCCAATATTTTATGTCTAATTATGTTTGAGAAGTCAATTGTGTATATGTTTTAGTAACGAATCATGTTCTGGTTCAATGATGTCTTGGTGTTTTGATAGATGTGGGCCAAGATGGTCGAATGTGGAAAATCTTGTGCGATTGTGGTAATTCCCGAGAGGATTACGGTGAGCGGATGGCTCGTGTGGATCAAGATTAATCGTGAATTATGCATGATGTATTACATTGCATAATTGTGTTGACATGCATTTCATATCATGTGTCTTGTGGAGATGGCTAGGTGGGAATCCATGATGGGTGCCTAGTTTCATCCGGACTTCATTGTGGAAGTTGTTGTGGAGATAAGTTGTAGTTCAGAGGAACGTATATACGACTTATCCGGATTCCGACGGGAATCGGGTTCTAGTGTGAACCGTATGAGATTGTGTTGGTACCACATGCATTGTGTTGAGTCAGTGTGTCACATTGCATTATTGTAATTGAATGTGGGCTACGAATGCCAAGTGATTGAGGTGGCACGTGTATGTGCGTTAATTATGTAAGATTGTATGTGTGTTGTGTAACTACTCCTTAGCATATCTATTTCACCGTTTATTTATTGAATGTAGTTCTCACCCCTTTTTGTTGTTGTGTCTGTGCTCTCTTGAGAGTACAGGTGACCAGGTACCTGAGTAGTGCTTAGAGTGTGTTGCTATTTGATCGAGTCTTAGGAGTTGCTCTGATACGTAACATGGGATGACGGGATTACGTTGTTATTTGACTACTTTATATGTTTATTCTTACGCATCTTCATTTATTGGACTTATGTTGTATGACCTCGTGTCGAGGAGAATTATATTGGAGAATTGATTTGTATTCCGCTGCTTACTTGAAAACTAAATAATATTGATTATTTTAATGAAATGAAGTGACTTAGTGTGATATCCCACTGTGTTGGAGAACTCTGATGAATTTCATGAATTGTTTCTATATATTTATTATATTATGCGTACGGGGTAAAGTGGGGTGTTACAATTGGTATCAGAGCAGGTTGGTCCGTCGGGCCAGTGTTGTAGTAGAGTCTGACTATAGAATGTTTATAGTCATGTGTGTGTTTGGATTGCCCAGTGTCGATCTTTGGTAAGGATTTTGAAGTGAACTTGATTTGTTTACCACTCCGCGAGTTGGATGTTATTTTAGGAATGAATTGGCTTGAGAGTAAGATGCGAGAGTCGTATCCGGAACCGTTCTCATCAGATACATTTTCGAGGACGAAAATATTTTAAGTGGGGGAGAGTTGTAACACCCCATTTAAATTATTCAGTCGCTTTGGTATTTTCTGTGATGTGTAGTTGTGTGGTGTCCTTAATTAAGGGTATGAGGTTAGGAGTAAGGGAGAAAGGTGACCGTAGTTGGGGTACTGTGGACCTAGATAAAGGAGTAAGTTAATTATGATATCGAGAGCATTATAGTGATTAATATTGTTCCAACTATTATTAATAATAATGTTAATGAGATTATTATTATTATTATTATTATTATTATTATTATTATTATTATTATTATTATTCGTATTAATAATATTATTTGGTGGAATATTATTATTATTCATATTATTACTATTAGTATGAATATTATTATTAGTGGGAGAATAATATTATTATTATTATTATTATTATAGGATTTAAATAATAAAATAAGAAATAAGGGATTAAAGGAAATAGAGAAGTTTTTAGGAGAAAAAGAGAAACTGACGAACAAGGAGAGCTAGGGCAGAGGAACCAAATTCTCCATTGTTGATCAAGGAAAAGCTCAAGTCTAAGGTAAGGGGGAGAATGGATTTCAATATGGGTGAATTAACATGAGAGGGTAGTGAGAGGTCCTTTCTCTCATAGGAATTATGTGTTCTTGAGGATCGTTGAATCCAATTTTCGTAACTTGATTTGTTCTCAAATTTTCTGTTATTGTTGAATACTGTTTGTATGATGTTTTGTGTATTCGAAACCAGAATTAATACAGAATTCGTGTGAGAAATCCTTGATGCTGTCATAGAATACAAGTGAGTAGTAGATCTGGAAATCTGAACTTTTAGGGATTTGGGCAAATATGTAGAAATGAATGTGTTATATCGTTATTAGTACGATGCTCGAAGGTTTCCCTAAGGTTTAGAGATTTGAGTTAATTGTGGGAAATATGGAGGTAACCGTAAGAATCTGAGGTTATGGCCAAATGGTCAAATGATATGTATCGTTGAATATTAATATAGGAAAAACTTATGGGAAATTGGACTTTCGTGGCCAAAACCTTGGATTGTGATATGTTTGACCCTATAGGAATATGAATATTCAAATGTGGGTAACTCTGAAGTACTCAGAGCAATTGAAGGAAATAGTGTTTTATGTGTTGCAAATGTTGTCAGATGAGCATAATAAACCATAGAAGTTGTGTCGTTATTGCCGTATAACCTTAGGAATGTTTTAGTGATGTTTTGGGTGCTTTGAGTAAGTAATTCGCAAGAATAATTGAGCGAAAATCAGTTCCGGAGCGTAACAGCGTCTTTCTGTCCGTCACGGATGTTCATGTTTTCGGTCGAAATTGTTTTGGACGTAACTTTGGATCCGTAAGTCCGTTTTGACCCCCGCTTGAAGCGTTGGAAAGCTAATGAACAGAGCTATAACATAGGATAGATAATGGAATTGTTTTCCCAATATTTTATATCTAATCATGTTTGAGAAGTCAATTGTGTATATGTTTTTGTAACGAATCATGTTCTGGTTCAATGATGTCTTGGTGTTTTGATAGATGTGGGCCAAGATGGTCGAATGTGGACAATCTTGTGCGATTGTGGTAATTCCCGAGAGGATTACGGTGAGCGGATGGCTCGTGTGGATCAAGATTGATCGTGAATTATGCATGATGTATTACATTGCATAATTGTGTTGACATACATTTCATATCATGTGTCTTGTGGAGATGGCTAGGTGGGAATCCATGATGGGTGCCTAGTTTCATCCGGACTTGATTGTGGAAGTTGTTGTGGAGATAAGTTGTAGTTCAGAGGAACGTATATACGACTTATCCGGATTCCGACAGGAATCGGGTTCTAGTGTGAACCATATGAGATTGTGTTGGTACCACATGCATTGTGTCGAGTCAGTGTGTCACATTGCATTATTGTTATTGAATGTGGGTTACGAATGCCAAGTGATTGAGGTGGCACGTGTATGTGCTTTAATTATGTATGATTGTATGTGTGGTGTGTAACTACTCCTTAGCATGTGTATTTCACCGTTTATTTATTGAATGTAGTTCTCACCCCTTTTTGTTGTTGTGTCTGTGCTCTCTTGGGAGTACAGGTGACCAGGTACCTGAGTAGTGCTTGGAGTGTGTTGCTATTTGATCGAGTCTTAGGAGTTGCTCTGATACGTAACATGGGATGACGGGATTACGTTGTTATTTGACTACTTTATTTGTTTATTGTTACGTATCTTCATTTATTGGACTTATGTTGTATGACCTCGTGTCGAGGAGAATTATATTGGAGAATTGATTTGTATTCCGCTGCTTACTTGAAAACTAAATAATATTGATTATTTTAATGAAATGAAGTGACTTAGTGTGATATCCCACTGTGTTGGAGAACTCTGATGAATTTCATGAATTGTTTCTATATATTTATTATATTACGCGTACGGGGTAAAGTGGGGTGTTACAATTGGTATCAAAGCAGGTTGGTCCGTCCGGCCAGTGTTGTAGTAGAGTCTGACTATAGAATGTTTATAGTCATGTGTGTGTTTGGATTGTCCAGTGTCGATCTTTCGTAAGGATTTTGAAGTGAACTTGATTTGTTTACCACTCCGCGAGTTGGATGTTATTTTAGGAATGAATTGGCTTGAGAGTAAGATGCGAGAGTCGTATCCGGAACCGTTCTCATCAGATACACTTTCGAGGACGAAAATATTTAAGTGGGGGAGAGTTGTAACACCCCATTTAAATTATTCAGTCGCTTTGGTATTTCCTGTGATGTGTAGTTGTGTGGTGTCCTTAATTAAAGGTATGAGGTTAGGAGTAAGGGAGAGAGGTGACCATAGTTGGGGTACTGTGGACCTAGATAAAGGAGTAAGTTAATTATGATATCGAGAGCATTATAGTGATTAATATTGTTCCAACTATTATTAATAATAATGTTAATGAGATTATTATTATTATTATTATTATTATTATTATTATTATTATTATTATTATTATTATTATTATTATTATTATTATTCGTATTAATAATATTATTTGGTGGAATATCATTATCATTCATATTATTACTATTAGTATGAATATTATTATTAGTGGGAGAATAATATTAGTATTATTATTATTATTATTATTATTATAGGATTTAAATAATAAAATAAGAAATAAGGGATTAAAGGAAATAGAGATGTTTTTGGGAGAAAAAGAGAAACTGACGAACAAGGAGAGCTAGGGCAGAGGAACCAAATTCTCCATTGTTGATCAAGGAAAAGCTCAAGTCTAAGGTAAGGGGGGAGAATGGATTTCAATATGGGTGAATTAACATGAGAGGGTAGTGAGAGGTCCTTTCTCTCATAGGAATTATGTGTTCTTGAGGATCCTTGAATCCAATTTTCGTAACTTGATTTGTTCTCAAATTTTCTGTTATTGTTGAATATTGTTTGTATGATGTTTTGTGTATTCGAAACCAGAATTAATACGGAATTCGTGTGAGAAATCCTTGATGCTGTCATAGAATACTAGTGAGTAGTAGATCTGGAAATCTGAACTTTTAGGGATTTGGGCAAATATGTAGAAATAAATGTGTTATATCGTTATTAGTACGATGCTCTAAGGTTTCCCTAAGGTTTAGAGATTTGAGTTAATTGTGGAAATATGGAGGTAACCGTAAGAATCTGAGGTTATGGCCAAATGGCCAAATGATATGTATCGTTGAATATTAATATAGGAAAAACTTATGGGAAATTGGACTTTCGTGGCCAAAACCTTGGATTGTGATATGTTTGACCCTATAGGAATAGGAATATTCAAATGTGGATAACTCTGAAGTACTCAGAGCAATTGTAGGAAATAGTGTTTTATGTGTTGCAAATGTTGCTAGTTGAGCATGATAAGCCATAGAAGTTGTGTCGTTATTGCCGTATAACCTTAGGAATGTTTTAGTAATGTTTTGGGTGCTTTGAGTAAGTAATTCGCAAGAATAATTCAGCGAAAATCAGTTCCGGAGCGTAACAGCGTCTTTCTGTCCGTCACGGATGTTCATGTTTTCGGTCGAAATTGTTTTGGACGTAACTTTGGATCCGTAAGTCCGTTTTGACCCCCGTTCGAAGCGTTGGAAAGTTAATGAGCAGAGATGTGGGCCAAGATGGTCGAATGTGGACAATCTTGTGCGATTGTGGTAATTCCCGAGAGGATTACGGTGAGCGGATGGCTCCTGTGGATCAAGATTGATCGTGAATTATGCATGATGTATTACATTGCATAATTGTGTTGACATGCATTTTATATCATGTGTCTTGTGGAGATGGCTAGGTGGGAATCCATGATGGGTGCCTAGTTTCATCCGGACTTCGTTATAAAAGTTGTTGTGGAGATAAGTTGTAGTTCAGAGGAACGTATATACGACTTATCCGGATTCCGACGGAAATCGGGTTCTAGTGTGAACCGTATGAGATTGTGTTGGTACCACATGCATTGTGTCGAGTCAGTGTGTCACATTGCATTATTGTAATTGAATGTGGGCTACGAATGCCAAGTGATTGAGGTGGCACGTGTATGTGCGTTAATTATGTATGATTGTATGTGTGGTGTGTAACTACTCCTTAGCATGTGTATTTCACCGTTTATTTATTGAATGTAGTTCTCACCCCTTTTTGTTGTTGTGTCTGTGCTCTTTTGGGAGTACAGGTGACCAGGTACCTGAGTAGTTCTTGGAGTGTGTTGCTATTTGATCGACTCTTAGGAGTCGCTCTGATACGTAACATGGGATGACGGGATTACGTTGTTATTTGACTACTTTATTTGTTTATTGTTACGTATCTTCATTTATTGGACTTATGTTGTATGACCTCGTGTCGAGGAGAATTATATTGGAGAATTGATTTGTATTCCGCTGCTTACTTGAAAACTAAATAATATTGATTATTTTAATAAAATGAAGTGACTTAGTGTGATATCCCACTGTGTTGGAGAACTCTGATGAATTTCATGAATTGTTTCTATATATTTATTATATTACGCGTACGGGGTAAAGTGGGGTGTTACAATAACGATCCTCAGGAATAACTAAGATTTGATGGTAGCCTGCTCTCAAATCTAATTTAGAAAAATAAGCAACTCCATACAGTTCGTCCAACAACTCATCAACCGTTGGTATTAGAAAGCTATCTTTGACTGTAATTGCGTTTAATGCACGATAATCAGTGCAAAATCGCCAGGATCCATCTTTCTTTTTAACTAGCAAAACCGGGGATGAAAACGAGCTAGTACTAGGTTGAATAATACCCTGTGTTAACATTTCAGAAACCATTCGTTCAATTTCTGCTTTCTGAATGTGGGGATATCTATAAGGTTTGACCTTAACCGGATTACTACCATCAAAAAGAGGAATTGAATGATCTTGTACACTTGGTGGAGGTAAACGATTAGGTTCCTCAAAAACATTCCAATAATGGTGCAACAATGTAGCTAAATCGTCTGGTAATTTATCAAGAGTAGCTACTGATGATGATGGTGCTATAGAGTGGAATTGCAGAGTATACGATGAATCAATAGAATGTGTGTTATGGAGATGAGGATATGATGAAATTGAGAATGACTCGGTTCCATGAATTGCTCACCTCAAAGAGTGATGAATTTGTTGTTGCAGTAGAATTTAATCACTAACGCATCATAGTCCGCAATGTGAGGACCTAAAGTCTTAAGCCATGGTGCTCCTAGTACCAAATCAGCACTAGTAATAGGAAGTAAATACATCGAAAGGTGGAGATTGTGACCCTGTATCGTGACTGGTAATCAATCCCGAAGTCGTCATTGTGCTACCATTTCCCACAAGAACTTGAAATTGAGGAGCTTGTTGAATTGGCAATTTCAAACACTGAGCTATGTGTGGCTGCAAAAAATTATCGGAGCTACCACTATCAAGGAGAACCTGGACTTGTACTCCTTGAATATGCCCTTGAAAACGAAGTGTGCCTGCACTATGCGCACTGTTGAGGGCATTAAATGAGAGATGGTGCTCTGTTGCAAGTATCTGAAGTAAAGAATCAGCATCTGGATGATCTGTTTCTTGCTCGGGTGAATCAGAATCATCAATTTGGAGAAGGAGGTAGTGTTTATTTGGACAACGATGGTTGGGTGTGAACTTTTCATCACAATAGAAGCATTGGCCCTTGCTACGCCTGATTTGAATCTCAGCAGTGGTGATGCTGCGAATGGGACGAGGGTTAGGAATTGGTGTTTGAGTTTGGGGTCGGGTTGATGGAGTGGGTAGAATGGCATTGGTGGGTCGGGTCAGAGAGTGTGGGCTTGGATTGTAAATGGGCTTTGTGGTTTGTGGGTAGGGTTTTGTGAAGGGGGTGTATTTTTCTGCAAATAATTTAGCTAAGGAAAGGGCGTGAGAGAGAGAGGTAAGGTTTTGGGCTATGACATCACGACGGATCTCGGGCTTAAGCCCACTAATGAAACAATCCAAGATTGCATTAGGTGATAGGCCATGTGAGCGATTAGCAAGGGTTGTGAAGGTGGAGTAGTATTCACTGATCGTTGAGGTCTGTGTTAATTTGAAAAGGTTAGGTCGTGGAGATTCATATGGAGAAGGACCATATTCTAATTCCAGAGCACGTGTGAAAGCACCCAAAGATCGGAAAGGGTTGTTACGGGTAATCATTTGATACCCAGGTACGGCATCTTTGTCAAGATGCACCGCCGCAATGGTAAGGCGTTGATTGTCTGGTGTCGAGTAATAATCAAAAAACTGTTCAACTTTAAATATCCAGTTCAATACCTCAGTACCGTCAAATCTGGGAAAATCAAGCTTCACGTTGTGTATCTGAAACGGCTGCTGTGGAGTCCCGTCTGAGTTCCCGCTACCATTCAAGGCGGAAGAGAGTTGTAAAGAGCCCAGTTGGGCTTCAACCCGTTCGAGATGCGCCATATCATTGTGTCGGTGTTGCATATAGTTGTTATGTCGTGCGTCGGTATCTTCCATCATCTTCTGCATTGTGGTGTTGATACCATTGATGGCAACTTCCAAACCTTTCATTCACGTATTTTCCACCATGGTAAGTCGATGAAAGCACCAAATGTAAGGGGTGTTATGCTATGCAACAGAAAGTGGTAACAGGTGAAAAATTATTCAGAAATATTCTTCACAAAGATTCAATTCATTATAATAAAAGTTAGTACAATGAAGAATCTATGAGATACCAGATTGAGAATAATTTCTCAATCCTTCTTAGAATGAAACAGTATACTTAATACAATAGAACAGTAAGAGAAATCATTCACAAGGAATGCCAATAGAGGAAGAGAGAATAATGTCACTTGCTGCCCCCTTTCTCACTGCATCCTCCTTGCTATATATGCTGACACGCAAAATATTTTCTGTTAGGAATTTTCACTCTCTTGCCTCTCCTTGGTTCCACAATTTTAGGATCATTTGCCATTTGTCCTTCATTGCTTATCATTTGTCCTTTTCCTCCAATAGTATTATTTTGCCAGCTCATAACATATTTTTAGGACAAAACTATTGAATACAAATGGTGCTTATCTTGTTTGATAAAGTCACGTGGTTTTTTTGAGTATACATTACATTATTTGTCTATCTAAGAGTGTATTTATGAAGTTGATCAACGGTTACACCAAAAACTCACAATGATAATATTTAGCTTTAAAAGTTTGGACACTACATATTTATGAAGTTTGGACACTACTAAATAGTAATGTTGGACACGTCATATCAATTGCGTATCAATGAAATTGAAGTTTGGACACATCATTGTCGCTACTGCGAAAATCGGCGCCGGCTAAACAGAAGAGTCGCCACCGTGCGTTATTTATCCCAACGGAGGGAAAGGAAACGCTCGAAGTAAACCTATCGCAAAGACGGGAAAGGAATGGTCGTCGCAACCAAATCCTGGATTCGGGAGTCGGTTACGCAAGGGGAAGGTATTAGCACCCCTCACGTCCGTCGTACTCGACGGGATCCACGCTTGTTTTCTAGTATGGAGTGTGATTCTATCTATCCTACAAGTCTGGGGTTAAAAGAAAAGAAAATGACTCGGCAAAGTATCGCACTTTATGCCTACGTATTCCCGTCTGGAACGAGAAATCAGAGTCAACGTAGTTCGCCTACCTACGGGAAAGAAGGGGAAGGTTGCTCGCTAGGATATCGCGTCCTATGCCTACGTACTCTCATACAACATGAAAGATCAGAGCAAACGTAGTTCGGGACACGTACGACACAAGTCTGTCTTGATTGCTTTTATCTCCTTCTGAAAAAGGGTTTTCTGACTAACATTCCAAGCGGACAAAAATGACGTTTTGATGAGTTCACATTCTTTTACGAAAGAAGTGTCTTTTATGGTGTTTGAAATCTTTATTGTGTTTTTCTGTTTGTTTTGAGAAAGAAGAGACAAAACTCTAACCTATAGTTGAAAAGGGAATCAAACTAATCTAATGTTATCATGCATGGGTTAAGACCTAATGTCTATCATGCTCCTCTCTTGCGCAGAGAGAAACAGAGATCCTAAGGGGATAAACGGAAACAGAAGCAACAGATACAATAAAACAGTAAAATATGCATGAATGCAACAATACAAGCGAGGCAAGGGAGTCCCACTCAACCTCGAACCTAGAAAACAACAGGCAAAAGTGAACAAAATTCACTTTCAACCTAACAGGTTAACTGGCAAACAATACAGTCAGGGAAATTCAAACAATACATCAAAGACTTATAAACAGCAAAAATAAACAGCAAACAGCAACCCAGCACAGCAAGCTCCATCATCTTCTATCTTCAAGTCATCTTCAAAACATCTACAAGCTTCAAGCAAGCATCAATCTTCATCTTCACAGCCTTCAAGCAAGGTCTCTATCTTCAACCTTTCAGGGCTTTTCTTCAAGTCCCACTCTCCAAGATGAGTAGCAGTTAACAAGATGAATTGGATGTTAAGCAGTCAATTGCCTACCAAGGGTGGCCTACTGACTGTTAACATGATACATACAGTTTTCTCTCAAAAGTTCTATCTGTTAAATACATTCACTAATCCTTCCAAAGGAAGGAGGTGGGTATTTAAAAGAGACTTTGAATCATAGAGAAAGAATGGAGGCAAACAAGACCTTCCATATTTGTGAATCAAGTTTCTATTCTAGAGCTCTGCCTAGCTCCTAGTTCCTATAGCCTTCAACAGCTACAAGCAGGCTGCAATCTTCATCAACTCTTGCACTGGACCTTCACTCCTTTAGTCTTCAATGGGTTCATCAGCACAGTCTTCAACTCAAACCCAAACCCCAAGCAAGCCCAATGCCCCACACAATCAAACAATAACCCTAGAAAGGGCACACCATACAATCAATCAAATACAAAAATATACTAAAAATATTAATACAATGGGGAAAATTCTACTATTTATTCTAAGGGATCTACTATGCTTACCCTTAATACCCCCATAGTCCCAGGTCCTAATTTAGTCTAAAAACCCAAAAGAAAATTGTTTCAATACACCTATGTTATTCAAAACCCTAATTAACTAGCCTAATAGTTTCTAACTAAACTACCTAAAATGAAGTCCTAGAAAATGTGGTATAAAAACCAAGGGCACCTAATATCCATATCTAGTTGTACTAAAAAGAATGGGGTGAAAATCCTAAAGGAAGCTCCTAAACTAAATTCAACAAATGATGGCATCAACTAAAAGAATTTAAAAAGCAATTAATTGTAAAAACATGCAAAAAATATGAAAATGAAGTAAAATGACAATTTTATGTTTTCATGTTTTTCTTGACAAAAAGTAGAAAATGGGAAAAAAAGTCTCATTAAAAAATAATGATTTTTCATTTTTTTATGAATTTTTAAAGATTAAAGAAATTTGGAGTGAAATTTAATATGAAAATGATGAGGGGGTGCACAGAGTAATAAAATTCAGTTATTATTCACATCTGGGCCCAGCATGGGGGTGGCAATAGCGAAGCACCTGGGCCCAGTTTTAAACTCAGAAAAACCAAAAAAAAACTAAAGAAAAAAAGAACACAGGTGGTGCGTTAAGTAATGAATTGCAGTTAAAAATCAATTGGGCCTTAGAAGGGGGGTGGGGAAAATAACATTCACGTGAGGCCCATGCTGGCACATTAGTGAAACGCGGCGTTTCACGCCCAGCTTCCCTCCACATTCGCGTTCGAATCTCAGCCATCCGATCAGCCTCCAAGTCAACTTTCAACGCGTGATCTGACGGCTATGCTATCGTCTTCTACCTTGGTTCATTAGGGTTTGCAGCAACCATGAGAAACAAGCTTCGTGCATGGCACTTCCCCACCTTCGTTCTCCCTCGTCCCTCCACCATTTAACACGTTACAAGAACCAAACCTGCTCTATTTTTCACGTAGAATCCAACTGTAGCATTGGTTTGCATTAAAACAAACTATATCGTGCAAATCGAACGGCATAACATCATGAACTCAAACTTTCTTCAGTTTTCAACTTTCACCAAGCTCAACATTATTTATATAGAAATGATGCTTATGTCATGCTGATTAAAACTAGCCAATTATCGTGCATTATCATCCATTAAATCCCTCATTCTAACTCCATCAAGAATCAACCTCCATTAATGAAACCTTACCAATTGGTCTTAAACTCATCCAAATGAATCACCTAATGGTCTCTAATGGTTTTACAACAAGAACTAACCCTAGCCATGCCTAAATCAGAGTATGGAAGTGATTTTTCTTACCTTGATTCTTGCAATGGTAGGTGTTGAAAAGCTTCGAATCAAGCCTTGTAGATCCTCAAGAATAGTCCTTAGGTGATGACCAATCCTCTGCTTGCACAAGATTTGATGGAAATGGCTTGTATCTCCAGATCCAATGCCTTTTGCTCCCTTGCAACTTCACTTGGAACTCCTTCGATTCTTCAACAATGGAACCTCAAGGTAGCATGAACATACTCAGGGATGTTTGTAGAGAAGATTTGTGTAGAAAAATGGAAGAGTAATGAAGAGAAAGATGAAGTTTCAATACAATTTGCAAATGGAGAATTTTTGGTTCAATCTCTATTCTCTACCACCATTAACATCAACAATCACCAACCTTTCACCAATGCAGATTGTAATTAATATATAGACTGATTTAGAAAGGTCTAGAATCTCCTAGAACCATCTAGTAAGAACTTGAACTTTCATGACATGATAACTTGCATTTCCATTCTCACCATATGATATATCATGACAAAAACCCCTATAATGCTTGCAACCAACTTGAATATCTCCTTTCATGAGATTTAGGACAATATACAATGCATATTTCCCTTATTCATTAAGCTTTTCCTTGTTTTGGTTTGGTATGCCATTATGCAATCAAGCAAATTACAAAGCAACCCCAAGATTCAAGCCTCAAATCAAAATTGTGGCTGAACCATTGTTCTTAAAAAGTCCTTTGGAGTCAAAATGACCTATCATATGACATGGTTTGAATTTGTAACTTGGATTTTATGATTTTCCATTTCACTTGAATTAACTTATGCCTCATTTTTAGGCCATTTTTATCACCTTTTGATAAGAGCCTTTCCAACATCTCATGACCACCCTACTAGCCTTAAAACATCGTTCTAAGCAACTTTGATGTTGAAGGTTCTTCCATTTGAAGCTTGGAAGTAGGAGATATGGCCATATGCTTGAAATGACCTATAACTTTCAAATGACCAAAATGCCCTTGGCTTGCCAAGGTCATAAGTAGAGTTCCACAAATCAGATGAAGGCATACCATACCTTTCTAGAAAGCTAATATCATGAGGAACAACTTTCATGTTGGCCAGAAATCCATTTGAAAGCTCCTTGAGGGGTAAAAGTTGCTTGGAAGTCAAGTAACTTTCACAGACAAATTTCAGTGTCCTCAGATGACCTGTAACTTGCAAGAACCATAACTTGAGTTCTATAAATCTCCTTGATGCCTTCCACCACTAAAATTAAAGGTCTTGAGATACTATACAAATTTCATGTTGGCCAAGGATCCATTTGAGACTTTAATTTTGAATTATCTTGCTTGGAAGTTTGACCTAAATCAGGGGATTTTACCCAGAAACCCTAATTTAGAAACTTCTCTTCTTCCTGATTTCTTTTGATTTCTCCTTGGCACAACACCACATCCATATCCACATATCAAATGAGGCATCCCACATCTTTCAAACAGGCCTTGATGCCCTTCAATCAAGCATTTGACCTAGGGTTGACCCAGATGAAACCCTAGTTGACTGTCTTCAACTGCAGCTCTTGTAATCACATTAATGACTTGTCTCACTTTCAAAATGACCCTCTAGGTCTTCCATGATGTCAATTCATAGCTCACAACTTCTCTGATGATCCTCACATATCTTCAAGATAGGAGAGAAACCCACTGCTTGGTCCACTAACTTCTCAAGCTTCAATTTCTTTCTGATGACTTGGATAGGCTTGAATTTGAATAAGAACCTGTTGATAGGCTCCTGGAGATAAGAATGGCACTTGGTCCCTTGTTGGATGGCTTGCCCATGCTATGCTATGTAGATGAATTAATTATGTACATGACCTAATATGCAAATGCTAAAGCTATGAGACATAAAATCAGGTGAAATAAGTTGAGCAAATTTTAGGGTGCAACAGCTGCCCCTATTCAAGCGACTTGGACCCGACTGGGTGAAACGCCCGGAGCCTTCAGACATTCGAGGTACAAGACGGTTGAATACTAAGAACCCGGAAATTTGCCAACTGCGGAAATAAACTGCACCACTGTTTGGGGAACATTATCTACAAATCTGATTTCAGCATTATCTTGTCAATACTGGAATGAACTTATTGTCTTCACTGGGAGAAGTACTTCTGTCAACAAAACATGACCCTGCCAACTATACAGGAAAATCATTCTGCCATCACCACGAGAAATCACTCCGCCACCACTACGGGAAATAACTCCGCCTGTGCTACGGGAAATACTCTGTCACCACTACGGGAAAATTTTGTCACTATTATAGAAAAATAACACCGCCATCGCTACGGGTACTAACTCTACCAAATACAGGAAAACAACTCCGCCTTTGATACGGGTACATACTCTGCCAAATACAGGAAAACAACTCCGCCTTTGCTACGGGAAATACTCTGCCAAATACAGGAAAATAACTCCGCCTCTGCTACGGGAAATACTCTGCCAAATACAGGAAAATAACTCCGCCTCTGCTACGGGAAATACTCTGTCAAATACAGGAAAATAACTCCGCCTTTGCTACGGGACGACACTCTGTCAAATACAGGAAAATAACTCCGCCTCTGCTACGGGAAATACTCTGTCAAATACAGGAAAATAACTCCGCCTCTGCTACGGGAAATACTCTGTCAAATACAGGAAACTAACTCCGCCTCTGCTACGGGAAATACTCTGTCAAATACAGGAAAATAACTTCGCCTTTGCTACGGGAAATACTCTGTCAAATACAGGAAACTAACTCCGCCTCTGCTACGGGAAATACTCTGTCAAATACAGGAAAATAACTCCGCCTCTGCTACGGGAAATACTCTGTCAAATACAGGAAACTAACTCCGCCTCTTCTACGGGAAATACTCTGTCAAATACAGGAAAATAACTCCGCCTTTGCTACGGGAAATACTCTGTCAAATACAGGAAACTAACTTCGTCACCATTACGGGAAATACTCTGTCAAATACAGGTTTTCTGCCTATCTTTGCAGCAACTAGCTCCATCAATCACATGGGTAACACAATATGAGTCTATTCTTCCAATTTTCAGTGCTAACGTGGCAGCAAATCTGAGAAGTACTCTACTGGGGATTTTCTGCATCCGCACTGCCAGGCAACTTCCAAAAATCGATTCACGAAATCTTTTGATGTTGTCACAACAACAACCTTGAAGAAATACTCCGCTGGAGGGGTAAGAGAAACTTAAACAAGCAACTCTGTGGGGGAACAATGCCACAATCGACATTATCATTACATATCTCACGCCGAGATCCTGAATGTTTGGTAATTAATTTGAGCAAGAGCTCTCTCCACCTGCAAGGGAAACAATACTTGAAAACAAACGGTTAACCAACCTGGTTTATGTTTCAAGATGCATATGTTTGACAATGGCGTAATGCTCCATTCGACATGGAAATGCTACGCGTTTCTTATTTGGTGGATGCAAATATGACACTATATGCCGATGCAAATGCAGTCTCGAACTGTTGGGATACAGAAAACCGGTTCAGCAAAATAAATGCTGAGGACAACGCCAACTCCTCTGGGGATAACCAGGTGTCGCAGAATTATTCCAGCAAGATAAATGTTGGAAGAATGAAGCCAACTTCGCTGAGGAATAGTCGAATGCGCCAATCATGGTTGGACTTCTGCTGGGGAGTGAACGGGTATCACACAGTATTCTGGCAAAATAAATGTCGGGACTCACAACCAACTCTGCCGGGAAGAGTTTTAACCTTCGAGTTCCACTAGGAGGAAAGAAAACACTTGCTGAAAAGAGAGAACTCCGCTGGGGACGACACGACTCTCTTGAGGAAACTCAACTGACTCCGCTGGGGGAGAGTAAATGACCCTACTGGGAAGGGGTAGACTGTCTGAGTACAACTCACAAGTTAAGAAATTAATCTTCTGAGGCTAAACCACTCTGCTCGGGATATACTGTCTGAATACAACCTTCGATCTTGGAGTCATCAATTCTGTTGAGAGTAAACGACCCTGCTGGAGAATGTCCTTCAGGTAAGCTGCGACTAGCTGGGGAATTTGATCTTTCTTTGGTAAGGAACATTGTCATCTCAGAAGCGCGACCTGCGTGGGGATCGAGTCTTTCCAATACGAGCTTCTGGTCAGTACTGCAATCTTTTGATCGTCCACTTCGCATGGTCAAGAAACCTGCAACACCACAAACGAGACAAGACAAGTCTATGCAACCAAATCTATTCAGGTTAGTGTTAGTGACATTATTTTCAGTTAATTCAAAGTTTTAGCAATTATTGGCAAGGGCCAGCGACGTTATACACTTGCTAGTTTTATTAAACCTTGGCGTTTGTCATGCACAAAACGGTAAAGAACCAGCATCAAATACTAAATAACATGTTTTATTGATTGGGCCCCTAAATGGGCAGAGTTTTGTACACGGAATGTAACTCCTGAAAAGAGGAAGCTACGCACAACAAATATACAAGTATGCACAAAAGTGATAAATACAATGACAGATCAAATTTGTACACATGTCGGCAACGGGATGCAGACGAACATCACGAGCTGATCCTCCTATGACTCGCCTGACTCTAGTGCTTTCCCGGTATTCACACTTCCGAAGAGATTGTATCTGATAATCGACCCCTCAGGTATATTCTCCCGCACCAATGCGCACCGCAGTATCAGATTCGGACCGCAGTCATTTGCTTTTCAAATCCCTAACTTTTGCGTGAACCGCCCTTTACGGGTTTTCAGTTCACCGGGATACCCTTTTTTGCCGAAGCCGCCTAGTGTAGGTTTTCACCTTCGCGGGTGTACATTTTTTCAATTTTATCCCTAATTTTTGCCCGAACCTTTCATTCTGTTTTTGGTTCACCAGGATGCCCCATTTTTTCCTGGACTCTCTTTTTTTTTGTCCAGCGGGTCGATTTCAAGCAAAGTATTTTTTAACTGCGTCCGAATTCACAGGCGACGTAAAGTCTTCACCGTCCATGGTAGACAACAACAAAGCTCCCCCTGAAAAGACTTTTCTGACAACGTATGGCCCTTCGTAGTTGGGGGTCCACTTGCCCCTGTGATCTGCCTGTGGCGGGAGAATCCTTTTCAGCACAAGGTCGCCCGTCTGAAAGCTCCGTGTGATAACAATATAAGTATTTCTTTTTCTGCCATGTAGGAGCTGGTGTTGCTGTCAGAGCTGGTGTTGGGTTTTATTTTCTTTTTCTGTATTGTCTGTTGGCTTGTTCAGCTTGCCCCTTAGGTTTGAGGTGAAATTGTTTCACTTTGCCTATTGTTTTCCCAGGTTCGAGGTTAAGTGGGACTCCCTTGCCTCGCTTGTACTGTTGCATCTCATGCATATTTACTGCTTACTGTATATCTGCTGTTTCTTTTCCGTTTATCCCATAGGATCTCTGTTTTTCTCTGGGCAAGAGAGAAACATGATAGAAATTAGGTTGTAATCCATGCATGACAACATTAGGGTAGTTTTGATTCCCATTTCAAACCCTAGGTTTTTAGAGTTTCTTTCTTTTCTATCTCAAAACAATTCAAAACACAGTAATAAGGATAATCGATATCGTACGCTACGAGCCTTAAGCTATTTGAGAGAGGGTTTCTGGAGGGTCACTCTTCAGTAATCTGACTGCTTAGTGTGTTACCCTCAGGGTGACATACAACGTAGTCACCCTCAAATCATAGTCTCTAGTGCGTCAGAGATTGCAAACATCATAAAAAACAGTTCTTGCGTAAAAAGACTGAAAACAAACATCAAAGTGTCATTTTTGTCCGCTTGGACCCGTAATCAGGAGGAAACCTTTTCAGAAAGGTAAAAAAATAGTCAGACCGGCCTGTGTCTTCCGTAGCCCGAACTACGTTTGCTCTGATCTTTCATGCTGTATGAAAGTACGTAGGCATAGGATGCCGTATCCTAGCGAGCAACCTTCCCCTCCTTTCCCGTAAGTAGGCGAACTACGTTGACTCTGATTTCTTGTTCCAGACGGGAATACGTAGGCATAAAGTGTGATACTTTGCCGAGTCATTTTCTTTTCTTTTAACCCTTGACCCTTAGTGTAGATAGAATAACAATCCGTACTAGAAAACAAGCGTGGATCCCGTCGAGTACGATGGACGTGAGGGGTGTTAATACCTTCCCCTTGCGTAACCGACTCCCGAATCCAGGATTTGGTTGCGACGACCATTCCCTTCCCGTCTTTGCGGTAGGTTTACTTCGAGCGTTTCCTTTCCCTCCTTTGGGATAAATAACACACGGAGGCGACTCTTCTGTCATAGCCGGCGCCAATTTTCGCAGTAGCGACAGCTGACGACTCTGCTGGGGACAGGAATATCCCCTATGCGAGTCAATCCTAGCGCTTGTTTTCCCGTCGTGGGTGTTGTATAGATTTACTTTTTTGTCTTTACTTTCTGCCTTTTATTATCAGCTTTATATTGTTATTACTATTGTGGGGACGGGGTGATCTGTTGAGAGATAAGCCGGACCTGGGCTTGAGGTTACACATAGACTTAGAAGTAGAGAGTAGCGGTTAGCCTGCTTACTTAGCTCGCACCAGCTAGCCGCGAAATTTATGCTCGGACGAGATTTTCTTTGATGCTTCTTGCCTGGCCTGTAGGGCTCGACAAGTTGTCTGACCCGAGGATTGTCGACTCTGGGGAACTATCAATTGGGATTCAACTAAGTGAGGCCGCTTAAGGGGATGATGATGCCACACATTCTGGGTATCGTATCATCGCTCTTGAAAGTCTGTGACGTTGAATGTAACTGCCCAAATTTCATTAAATAATTAATTATAGTAATTAATTGATTTAGTGGGATTTTTATTAATGTTGGAATTAATTTTTATTAATTGGAATTTGTAGTAGAGAATTGAGAAGGAAATAGAATGGAAAGAAAATAATAGAGAGGAAGGAAATAAGAAAAGAAATAAAAGGATATAAAAAGGGAATTGGAGAGAAAGAGAAAGATAGAAAAGAAAAAGAAGAGAAAGGAAGAAGAAGAGGAGAAATGAAGAGGAAAAGGGAAAAGCTTGGAGAATCTTCAAGAACCGATTTCGAAGCTCCGATTAATCGAGGTAAGGGTGAGAAACATTGCTATTTAATCATTGTATGCTATTATGTATGTTGGGTTTGGGTTGTGGATGTTTTCCATCACTTTCCATTTAGGGCAAAATGTTGGATAATCGATAGATTGATGATTTAATCGGTTGAAACTGAGCAATAACATCGTAGAATAGTCGGGTAACATGTATTGATGTTATTTGTACTGATTTGGATGTTTGAGGTTTGGTTGATGGTGGATTGAGAAGGAGAAGACAGAATGAAATTCTGTTCTGCGCAGGTTCGCTGGCTCTCGCCAGGCGAGCGAAGGCGAAGCTTCGCCAGGCGAAGCCTAGCGAATGCTGGCGAATAATTATGACTAAGTCCCAGTGGACTTCGCTGGCAAGTTCGCCAGGCGAAGTTGGGTAGCGAAGGTTCGCCCAGCGAAGGTGCTGGCGAATGGTGGCGAATGAAGTCAGTAGCTACTGACTTGGGCTCGCTGGGAAGTCTCGCCAGGCGAAGCCTAGCGAGTGTTCGCTGAGAGAGTTCGCCAGGCGAAGGCCAGGCGAAGATTCGCTGCGAGGGTTCGCCAGGCGAATGAAGGCGAATGTGACAACATTTTTCTTTTGCTGTGTTGTTCATGTGGAGATGGTTTGGTTGCTTCTCATAGGGGAATGCCTCTATGATATGATATAGATATGATCTATTATGATAACATGTGCTGTGGGTAGCCTTCGGGCGTGAATCCTAGAGTTGTGATGTGAATGATTAATTGTTATCGGTTAAAATACATGAGAACATAATGATGATTATGTGTGTATTAATTGATGAGTTTGTGAACGTTTGATTGTTGTGTAAAATTATGTGACGAGTATGCATGAGAACATTGTGGATATGTGTGCATGACTTATAATTGTATAAATAGTACTGTGACGTGTATACCTTGTATGAGATGACATGAGATAAAGAGTAAACATACTATGAAAAAAAGGGGTTGAGGATGCATATTGTTTATATGCGATTGTATGTTAAAATACATGAAGAATGCATGAGAGCATAATGATGGATATGCATGCATTGCTTGATAGATGTTGTAAATGCATATTGTACGTATGTGATTGAATGTGAATAATGCATGAGAACATATCGTGGATATGTGTGCATTGTTTGATAACTGTGAAGAATGCATGGGAACATATGTGATATGTGCATTGTTGTTGAATATGATGATGATGTGTGAAATGAATACATTGATAAATGTTTGATATATGTTGTATGTGCAATCATGATGGAATTCTCGAAGGGGTGAATTATTCGAATGCATGAGATTAAGATGTCGGTCTTAAGTGCATTTGTTGTGGTTGATTGTACATGCATCATTTAGTCAAGAGGCAATGTCTGTTAGTTTCGTGGAAACTAGTGGCTTGTCCCAAACCTAGAAGTGTGGGTTTGAAGGCTTAGAGGACGGGCCTTTGTGGTTATCGGTCTAGAAGTGTGGACCCAGTTTAATGTAAAAACCGAAAAAAGATAACGGGTTATCGGTCTAGAAGTGTGGACCCGGTTTAATGTAAAAACCGAAAAAAGATAACGAGAGTCGGTACCGCATTGCATGAGTTGCATTGAGTTGTTGAGTCACATTGATATATGACATATGCATGAAGTGATGCTTATGTGTGAATGATGAGATGTTTGTTGAATACTTATGAAGCGTGCATGAAAAGATGCTTACGTGTGAATGTTAAGATTGTGGAATTGTGGATGTATGTATGATGTAAAATGCTTGGTGAATATTCATGTTGTATATAAATATAAGTGACGATGTAAATGACTATGAGTTGAATTGTGGTGAGAAATAGGAAGTTAATCATATGATACCTATATATACATGATTTTATGCTTTGATTATTATGGTAATATTTCTCACCCTTCTGTTGTTTTATAATGCTCTATGAGGCATTGCAGATTAGGTTGCTGGAGGCCTTTATGAAGTTTTGCTTGTAGTTCGAGGTTGCTACATGTGTAGCGGTTTAGTAATTATTTATGGGTCGAGTCATGCTCTGGTAGTGTAACACGGGGATCGATTGCTTATGTTTTAGGATTTCATTATGTAACCTAAGTTATGTTTTCATATTTGGAATGATTGAGATGATGAGATGTTGGCTTTAGTGCCTAGAGATGTTGATTTTATGTGATGAAAGTAAATGTTTCTTTTAAAGGATTTTCATTAATGAATCCGCTGCTAAATGGAAAAGTGTTTATGAGCATGACAAATTGAATTAATGTGGTACAAGTTTTGTGTGATGCCCTTTTATGGATGCATGTTAACTTTTACTCTGATTATGCATATATTATTTGCGGGGTTTAGAAGGGTGTTACATTAGTGGTATCAGAGCAGGTCGGTCCGTCCGGCCAAGTTGTCTAATGTTATTTGTTCCCTTGTATGCGACATGTGTGTGAAAACACTGTCGATACATGTTGTTGCTTAACCTTGTCTGGAGAATTGGGAATGATCTAAGTGAGGGAGAAGTTGTGCTTCTCCAAGATGCTGCAGGTGTAGAAGTTGTAGCTCAGTGGGTGGTTAACACTCTTGTGGTTTGGTAAAGATAGTCTATACTCCATCATGATTTTCAGCTGCCTATTGACAAATTGAGGAACTGATCACCCTTAATATCTTGTTGATGGTAGTTGGAGTTCTGTTGGATGGGATGGACGTGTCTTGCAAGCTTAGGTGGCGTGAACAGAGAATTGTTTGGAGCTAAGCCAGGTGCTTAAGAAGTGTGTTGATGAGTCGGCATGAGACAGTGAGGAGATGGTTAATTTTGATGGGAATTCGGGGTGCTAATGAAAGTGGGAAGATGGCGGTTTTGCCGACTAATTATATCTGTTGGGACAGTCGAAGAATTAAATTGATTGAGTAGTGTTGAGAATTATGTCTGGTGTGTGTGCTACGGCAACAGATTGTGGAGTTGAGTATAAGGGTGGATAATGACTTCTAGTGATTACTAAAGGAAATGAGATGTGGAATACATGGTTGGTATAATTGGACCCTTAAGCATTTCAAGAGTTGGAGAGGTATTGGATGACCTTTAAGTGTGGAAGGGTTGTTTCCGTGATTTTGTCGTAACGGAAAACCGTAATTCGGAATGACGCAAGATTAGAAGCATTGGAAGATATTACAGTGCTCTATGTGATGGGAAAGTAGTGACATGGAATTAAGTATTTATTGGCGAAAAATGTTTGGATGTTATGGTAAGCGCGGAGAGTGCGGTTTGTGTTATCACCATAAGTTCACAGCTGAGTGTCCGTTTGATATAATGATTTTCCACACTTGATTGAGAGAGTCAATGGTTATGTAACTGATGGTGTTTGGATAGGTTCGGAGAATATAGGGGTTCATGTTGAGCGTCGGGAACTTGAGTTATTAGTATTAGGGAAGAGGCAGTGATGTACTACTGTGAAGAGAGTTCAAAGAGTTTTGAGAAAGCTGTCAACAGTTCGTGTATTGGTTTTGCCAAGTCCGACAGGATTGTCGTTGTGTTTTGAGATACTTTGTTGATATGATTAAGAGATGTGTTAAGTACAACATTAATGAGTTTTGGTTATGCTTGAAGGAAATATAAAGTATAGAGAGGGATTATCTGACAAGTAATTGGAGTGGGTTGCTGTTGTGTGTTTGTACCGGAGTTTGGAAGCCTCAATTGTTTAGTTGAGATTTGAGATGGTTACTGACCTTAAGGTATTTGTTTTATTTGAGAGAGAGTCAAATATGAGACAGAGAAGTAATTGGAACTCCTGAAGAAGTATGGGTTTGGTTAAATTACCATTCGGATGAGACCAAGTGGTAGCTAAGATATCGAATCGGGAATTTTGGTATACACTAATGAAGATGGTAAGAAAGTTAGAACTGATTAAGCAAATTCAGATATGAGTTCGGCCTGTGAAGAGACTTCTTATGGAGTTGAGCCTTGGATGTTGAGATTGACTTTTGGTATTCTGATGAGGTTCGAGGAAATCGGAATTCTGAGTTGAGTTGATAGATTAATTGAATTTAATGGATAAAAGTCAGAGGGCTTATTTTCGGATTAAGGAAAATGGTATTGTGAGATGTCGTGATGAAGTGTGTATTCTGAATAGTGTGAGTTGGATAAGAGTACTCAGGGAGAAGTACATCGAGAAAGGTGGAGTATCCGTGCAGGTACTAGGAAGATGCGACCGAATTTGAGAAATCGTTTTGGATAGCCATAGATGGAGAAGGAATTGATTGAGTTTGTATATGTTGATTAGACTTGCTGGGAATTGAAGTGTGGACATTAGAGATGGTTGGATCTGATACAACTGTTGAGTATTTCGAGTGGGATGGGATAGTATTCCCATGGGCTTTGTGCCGGGTTTTCTGATGAATTTGAGGAAGTATGATCCGATTTGGACAGTTAAGAATGGATTAACAAGAGTAACTCGTTGCCTACCAGTGAAGATGAATCATTCTGTTAGATGGGAACTCAAGTTTTTCGTTAAGATTATGGGAAAGATTGCGAAAGCGGTTGGGTGCCATGTTGAAGATGAACTCTGACTAGCGTCCGTGAATGGCATGGACAAACGAAGAAAACTATCCAGTATGAAGAGGACTCGTTGAGAGCTTGTGTGTTGGACCAAGATGGATCTAAGGGTAGTTAATTATCGTTGATGGAGTTGCCTACAATAACTGTTGCCATTTCGTATCGGAAACAACATCGTATGAAGTTCGTTGGGTAAGAGGGTATGACTCCTTTGTTTTTGTAGCATGTCCAACGGGAGTGTTGTACTCGGATCAAAGACCGTGCAAGGGACGATGGAAACGATCAAAGAATCCAAGTAAGGCCGTGTTTTGAGAGTTATGGTAGTAATTGGTGTTGGTCGAGCTTGAAGTCTCGTGAGCACCCTGTGTTTTGTTGATCTATATCAGAGTAGCGCAGCGGAAGCGTGAGGCGGATAGCATGTTAGACTATTTTACCGCTGTCGCTTGAGAGGATTGCATGAGGTGTTCATATGTCTAAGTTGAAGGGGTACATTGACTCAGGTGGATGGTGTACAAGTGAGAGAGAATTTGACTTCGGGGGCGTGGCTAGTTCTAGTTGTTGATAAGAAACAACTTCGAAGTATGGAGATTCCTTTGGTGGAAGTAGTTATGGGAGAATTGGATTTGGAAGAATTGGAATGCGAGAGTCGTATCCAGAGTTGTTTGGATCAGGTAACATTTTCGAGGACGAAAATTCCTAAGTGGGGGAGAGTTGTAACAGCCCAAATTTCATTAAATAATTAATTGATTTAGTGGGATTTTTATTAATGTTGGAATTAATTTTTATTAATTGGAATTTGTAGTAGAGAATTGAGAAGGAAATAGAATGGAAAGAAAATAATAGAGAGGAAGGAAATAAGAAAAGAAATAAAAGGATATAAAAAGGGAATTGGAGAGAAAGAGAAAGATAGAAAAGAAAAAGAAGAGAAAGGAAGAAGAAGAGGAGAAATGAAGAGGAAAAGGGAAAAGCTTGGAGAATCTTCAAGAACCGATTTCGAAGCTCCGATTAATCGAGGTAAGGGTGAGAAACATTGCTATTTAATCATTGTATGCTATTATGTATGTTGGGTTTAGGTTGTGGATGTTTTCCATCACTTTCCATTTAGGGCAAAATGTTGGATAATCGATAAATTGATGATTTAATCGGTTGAAACTGAGCAATAACACCGTAGAATAGTCGGGTAACATGTATTGATGTTATTTGTACTGATTTGGATGTTTGAGGTTTGGTTGATGGTGGATTGAGAAGGAGAAGACAGAATGAAATTCTGTTCTGCGCAGGTTCGCTGGCTCTCGCCAGGCGAGCGAAGGCGAAGCTTCGCCAGGCGAAGCCTAGCGAATGCTGGCGAATAATTATGACTAAGTCATAGTGGACTTCGCTGGCAAGTTCGCCAGGCGAAGTTGGGTAGCGAAGGTTCACCCAGCAAAGGTGCTGGCGAATGGTGGCGAATGAAGTCAGTAGCTACTGACTTGGGCTCGCTGGGAAGTCTCGCCAGGCGAAGCCTAGCGAGTGTTCGCTGAGAGAGTTCGCCAGGCGAAGGCCAGGCGAAGGTTCGCTGCGAGGGTTCGCCAGGCGAATGAAGGCGAATGTGACAGCATTTTTCTTTTGCTGTGTTGTTCATGTGGAGATGGTTTGGTTGCTTCTCATAGGGGAATGCCTCTATGATATGATATAGATATGATCTATTATGATAACATGTGCTGTGGGTAGCCTTCGGGCGTGAATCCTAGAGTTGTGATGTGAATGATTAATTGTTATCGGTTAAAATACATGAGAACACAATGATGATTATGTGTGTATTAATTGATGAGTTTGTGAACGTTTGATTGTTGTGTACAATTATGTGACGAGTATGCATGAGAACATTGTGGATATGTGTGCATGACTTATAATTGTATAAATAGTACTGTGACGTGTATACCTTGTATGAGATGGCATGAGATAAAGAGTAAACATACTATGAAAAAAAGGGGTTGAGGATGCATATTGTTTATATGCGATTGTATGTTAAAATACATGAAGAATGCATGAGAGCATAATGATGGATATGCGTGCATTGCTTGATAGATGTTGTAAATGCATATTGTACGTATGTGATTGAATGTGAATAATGCATGAGAACATATCGTGGATATGTGTGCATTGTTTGATAACTGTGAAGAATGCATGGGAACATATGTGATATGTGTGCATTGTTGTTGAATATGATGATGATGTGTGAAATGAATACATTGATAAATGTTTGATATATGTTGTATGTGCAATCATGATGGAATTATCGAAGGGGTGAATTATTCGAATGCATGAGATTAAGATGTCGGTCTTAAGTGCATTTGTTGTTGTTGATTGTACATGCATCATTTAGTCAAGAGGCAATGTCTGTTAGTTTCGTGGAAACTAGTGGCTTGTCCCAAACATAGAAGTGTGGGTTTGAAGGCTTAGAGGACGGGCCTTTGTGGTTATCGGTCTAGAAGTGTGGACCCGGTTTAATGTAAAAACCGAAAAAGATAACGGGTTATCGGTCTAGAAGTGTGGACCCGGTTTAATGTAAAAACCGAAAAAAGATAACGAGATTCGGTACCGCATTGCATGAGTTGCATTGAGTTGTTGAGTCACATTGATATATGACATATGCATGAAGTGATGCTTATGTGTGAATGATGAGATGTTTGTTGAATAATTATGAAGCGTGCATGAAAAGATGCTTACGTGTGAATGTTAAGATTGTGGAATTGTGGATGTATGCATGATGTAAAATGCTTGGTGAATATTCATGTTGTATATAAATATAAGTGACGATGTAAATGACTATGAGTTGAATTGTGGTGAGAAATAGGAAGTTAATCATATGATACCTATATATACATGATTTTATGCTTTGATTATTATGGTAATATTTCTCACCGTTCTGCTGTTTTATAATGCTCTATGAGGCATTGCAGATTAGGTTGCTGGAGGCCTTTATGAAGTTCTGCTTGTAGTTCGAGGTTGCTACATGTGTAGCGGTTTAGTAATTATTTATGGGTCGAGTCATGCTCTGGTAGTGTAACACGGGGATCGATTGCTTATGTTTTAGGATTTCATTATGTAACCTAAGTTATGTTTTCATATTTGGAATGATTGAGATGATGAGATGTTGGCCTTAGTGCCTAGAGATGTTGATTTTATATGATGAAAGTAAATGTTTCTTTTAAAGGATTTTCATTAATGAATCCGCTGCTAAATGGAAAAGTGTTTATGAGCATGACAGATTGAATTAATGTGGTACAAGTTTTGTGTGATGCCCTTTTATGGATGCATGTTAACTTTTACTCTGATTATGCATATATTATTTGCGGGGTTTAGAAGGGTGTTACATTGAACCCGCATAGGATGCCGTACCTCGTCTGCGAGTTAAGTACATACCTGTGAGGGGTAGGTAGGGCTATTTGCAGGAAACCTTTGACCTCAGAGCACCGGGTTTATCTCTGTCAGTGAGATATGGTTACAGGGTTCATTTGAGTGGTTGGTTTGGATTGAGATAAAGATTGGATGGTTCTCAGGATTCAGCACAAAACAGCGCAGTTCATCAGCATTGCACTTGGTCCCTTGTTTGCATATGCATGTGCATTTTCATGACTGCATTTCATTAACGTGTATTTATGTTGCAGGTGTGATCATTCCCCTCTGATTCTAGTATATCTTCTAGCCAGACATGGAGCCCTTGAAGAGGACAGTTGCTTATCGGTTGCATTCACCAGATATCAGTCCCTTGCTGGGATTAGTTGCTCTAGCAGATGAGAGGGTGAAGGCTGAGTTCAGAGTATCCTATGGGAGATTGCTTAGTCTGTTATACAGACCTTCAGCATTCGAGACGACTGGGGTGTATACTTTGATGCAGTTTTATGAGCCGCAGCTGAGATGTTTCTTATTTCCTGATTATCTTTTGGCACCCACTTTGGAGGAGTATTCTGCTATGTTGGGAGTTCCTGTGTTGGACCAGATGCCCTTTATATATATTGATGTTGATCCTGAGTTGGCTATACTTGCTGAGATTGTCAGTTTAGACGCTTCTGAGTTCCCTGGAGGCTTGGTCAAGCTGAATGGAGCTTATGGTTTTCACCTGTCTGTCCTGGTTGAGAAGGCTACACAGTGCGCGAAGAGTGGATGTTGGGTTGCCTTCAGTGCCATTCTAGCTGTCTGCATCTACGGGATTGTCTTGTTTCCTAATGTGCCAGATTTTGTTGACTCAGATGCCTTCTTGATTCTTGCCTCGAAGAATCCAGTTCCTACTCTCTTGGGCGATGTTTATCATTCTATTCACTACAAGAATGAGAAACGTCGTGGCAAGAATGTTTCCTGCTGTCTTCCTCTTTTGTACAAGTGGTTCCAGGGGCATCTCCCGAAGACAGGGCCTTTTGTTGATGTTGTTGATACCTCGGATTGGTCCTCCCGGTTGATGGGGCTGTCGGCTGAGAACATCATTTGGTTTGATCGGAGTATGCTGGGCACTGATATTATATATAGTTGTCGTGGCTTTCCGAATGTCCTTTTGATTGGAAGGAAAGGCTGTATTAACTATAACCCTTCATTGCTGGTAAGACAATTCGGTTATGCTTTGAGGGATGCTCCTATTGAGAAGGAGATACAGGAATCTCTGTATCTCACGGGCTTATTAGACACGACTGTTTTGATCAGATTGAGACATGCATGAGCTAACGTCCATAGGAGGGGGAAAGCTTTGCTCGGTAAGAGCAACAACAAGGCTTATGATCCTTATTTGGCTTGGATCCGCGAGAGAGCTAGTACTTCCTTGATGCCTTATCCTGCTGCGGAACCCCTGTATCTTCCATTGATTGAGGTACCTACGTCGGCAGAAAGTGAGAAGTATAACAAATTGTTGGATGAAAACGAAGAACTGAAGAAAGCCAATGATGAGTTAGAGAAAGAGATCTTCCAGTTGTGTCATGAGAAGAATGAAGCTACCTTCACTGTGAAGGAACAAACTGAATTGATTAACAGGTTGGGTTCAGAGTTGACGAAGGAGACCAACAAGAGAGAAAAAGTGGGAATAGCCTTGAACGGTGTTAGCAAGGTGCTTACTTCCAAGAAGGAACTGTTAAGCAAAGCTTACTCCCGCCTTAGCAAGTGGGAAGCTTTGTGGAATGCCACGCTTACCAAGCGGAAGGAGCGTGAAGACGAACTGAAGCTGCAGATTGCCACGCTAGAGGCACAGATTAGAGCCCAAGACGCAAAGATTGCCGAAGAGACATCACTTAGGAACGCTGTTGAGCTTAGAGTAAGTAACCTTGACCAGAAGCCGAGAGGTTATGAAGTGAAGGCCGGCTCCAAGAAGTACAAACTTGATGAGAGTTCTGGCGAAGGAACCTGCCAGGACGACGCCAAAAAGCTGAGATCCACTGCCGAGCGGCATGCCTTACTGATACAAGAGCTAATCTCCAGACTGGGTGGTTCAGATACGCTAGGGATATTGGAAGACGTCAGAGCACGCCATTTGGCCTGATTTATCTTTGCCTTGCCTTTGTTATCTGTACTTGTATTTTGACCATCGCCAGGCTTGTTGGCCGAGGTCTCTTCAGTTGTACTCTTGTACTCAGCCTCTTGGCATTTGCTTATATATGAGGGTTTTTCTGATTCCTTGCTTGCTTGATAGGGACTCCATTTTCGTGATGGTCTTCTCTCCAAGACTAGAATCGGGGGGGGGGGGGGGGGGGATATAACCTGTAGCATATTTACACAATTGCATCTGCATTCATATTGCATGACCGGTATTCTTGAATCTGTATCTTATTTCCTGCATCTTCAGGTTTTTCAGGATTGACGAACAAAGAGTCCACCGCTACTCAACCCGAAATAACTGCAAGAGAATCATGGATCAAGTCCAAGTGGAGATGCAGGAAATCTGCGAGAAGTTAAATCTGTTCATGCAAGCAATGGATAACATTGCTAAGGGCCAGGAGAGCCTCCAGACTTTGGTATAGCCGCTGCTGACGCGGGCTAATGGGAATGGCAACAATGACCACAATTGTGCGCACGTTGAGACTATTATGGAGGATGGGCCCCCTACGCCTGTGGTCCCCCCTGTAGTGACCCCTCCTGTTGTGGTTGTAAACGATGGCGCTGGCGCTGACAATGGTAATGTAGGGAATGGAAATGAGACTGTTGTTAACAATGTTGGATTTGGGGGCGCCAACCAAGGCGGTGGTAACAACAATGGCGGTAATGGTTTCGGCAACAATGGTTTTGGCTACAATGATCAGGGATTTGATTACGTTAATCAGGACGGGAAATTCGGCTTCAACACTCAGGGTTTCGGTTATGACGGTTTTGGTAACACTAACCAAGGGTATGGTGGATTTGGTAATATGAATGGTGCTGGGGTGATTCCTGTCAACACTGGGTTTGGACCTGTTAGAGTCAACCAGGGTTTCGGTAACGGGGGACGAGGTCCCATGATCAATCAGCAAGGGTTTGGTCGCAACATTGGTTACGACGGATATGGAAATGAAAATGTGAATTGGGGCGAAGACCGTCAGGAGGACGCCTTTTCTGGAAGAGGCATGGGATTTGAAGGACCTGTTGATCCTGTGCAGAGGATTAGAATGCTTGAAGAACAGATGAAGGGGGTAGTGAATCAGAACTCCACCGGTTTGGATATGACTATAATGGGCTTGGTACCAGGACTGAGGGTGCCGTTGAAATTCAAGGCTCCTACTTTTGACAAGTACAAGGGAGACACCTGCCCTAAAGTCCATGTCCGCTCTTACTACAGAAGGATGTCCGCGTATTCAGACGATGAAAGGATGCTCATGCATTTCTTTCAGGATAGCTTATCAGGACCTTCACTTGAATGGTATATGTGGCTGGAGCCCACGCAGATTAAAACCTGGAAGCAGTTGGCTGATGCTTTCGTGACACATTACAAATACAACAACGATCTGGCGCCAAACCGGGTCCAATTGCAGGATTTGTCACAGAAGAACGGTGAAAGCTTTAAAGAGTATGCGCAAAGGTGGCGCGATATGGCAGCGAGGGTGCATCCTCCTTTAATTGAAAGGGAGATGAATGATATGTTCATTGGGACATTTAGTGTGTCATTGAGCAGTTTCTCAAATTTGATTCTTATGGGGGAGATGATTGAAAACGGGATTAAAGTTGGAAGGTTCCAAGCAGGTGAGTCTACTTCAACGGGAGGTGCCGAAAAGCATTTGGTGGTAGACGACAGGGTGATACTAGTGCCGTGTTTGGTGGCAGGGGCAGGGGCAGAGGAAGACATCAGTATGTTCAGCCGCAACAGATAGCTAACGTCACTATCCTGCTTCCTCAACAGAGGCAGCCACAACAACAACAACCAACACAGCAACAGCAAGGACAGAATCCCGGCCAGAGAAGGGTACAGAATGCGAGAGCGAAAAGAGTGTTCGACACGCCTCCTTCCACATATGCAGAACTCCTCCAGACCATGCTAGGGTTGAACTTGGTCGAAAAGAGGACTTTGGCACCGCCTACAGGGGCAGTACTTCCTTACGGATATGACGGAAACAAGCATTGCGAATTTCATTCCGGGGAACCCGGGCATGATATAGAAGCTTGTCAGGCATTTAAACATAAGGTTCAGGATTTATTGGATAGCGAAGCTATTAACTTTGGACAGGTGGGTCCAAATATCATACAACAGCCTATGCCCAATCACGGGGCAAACGCCATCTTGACAGAGGAGAATCTGAATCTAGTGAGGGATGTCAATGAGCTGAAGACACCGTTGGGTGAGATTAAAAGCAGGTTGCTAAAAGGGGGTGTATTCCCGGGTTGTGATGAGTTTTGCTTGGATTGTTGGACCCAGCCAGAGGGTTGTAATGAGTTGAAGCAGGGCATTCAAGCTATGATGGATGAAGGGACCTTGCAGTTTGATAAAACCGCAGTTGAAAAGCCTGTAGAGGCGTTGTGTGATGAGCAGAACGATGTTGCGACGGTGACGATTCCGAGGAAAACAATAACGATAACGGCGCCTGCCAGGCGGCCGACGATCACAATTACCAAAGCAGGACCGGTCCCTTTTGAGAGTACTGAAGCAGTGTCGTGGACTTGCGGGTTGGAGGTATATTGCGACGGTGAGAAAATTGAAGTCAATGGACAACCAGCTGGGGTTGTAGATAATGTTGTCGGAACATGGGGCATGACCAGAAGCGGAAGAATCTTCACGTCACCCGGGGTAGAGGCGGAAAGATTAGCCAAGGGTAAAGCCAAGGTAGTTGAGGGTGGTCCTTCTCAGTCGAATGAAAAGGAAACGCCACTTAAGGATGTGGAGGAGTTTATGAGGCTCATTCGTAAAAGTGATTACAAAATCGTTGAGCACCTCCAGCAAACGCCGTCAAAAATTTCCATCCTATCATTGTTGTTATGTTCCGAGGCCCATCGGAACGCTTTGCTGAAGATTCTAGACACGTCGTTCGTTCCTCAAGAGGTTTCTGTTAATCAGTTAGAAGGGGTGATGGCGCATGTCAACGCGGGGCACAATTTGGGCTTCACAGACTTTGATTTAACTCCTAGAGGGCGAGAGCACAATATGGCATTGCATGTGTCAGTAGAATGTCGGGGCACGGTCATGTCCCATGTTTTAGTAGACACTGGATCTTCCCTGAATGTGCTACCGAAGAAAGCCATGATGAAGTTAGATATCAGGGGGATTATCTGCACGCCCAGTGATTTAGTGGTGAGGGCGTTCGATGGAACGAGGAGGTCAGTTTTCGGATCAATAACATTACCGTTGCAGGTGGGGCCTGAAATATTTGAAACTGAATTCTATATAATGGACATCCAGCCAGCGTATAGTTGTCTTCTTGGGCGCCCATGGATCCATGCTGCCGGGGCAGTTACATCCACGTTACACTAAAAACTGAAGTATATGGTGGGGGATAGTGTCGTCACTGTTTGTGGAGAGGAAGATATTCTGGTTATCCATTTGTCTTCGTTCAAATATGTGGAAGTCGACGGCGAAATACATGAAACACCCTGTCAAGCCTTCGAGGGGTTGCGAAGTAAAGACAAAGTTCCAGCGCCTAGTACAATATTGGATGTGGCAGTGTCATCGTACAAAGAGGCTCAAGCTCTAGTGCAGGCAGGCAAAACCAAGGGCTGGGGGCAGGTATTGGAGATTCCCGTGAAGAATGACAAGTTTGGGCTTGGATATCATCCTTCGTCATCAGCATCCTCTTCAGGAACGCCCAAGTTCAGAGGGCCGATAACCATCACGCCAAATGGAGTGAGCTTCGAGACTATCAATGCCGTTTTCGATGCTGAAGACGGAGATAGCGACTGTGATATGGACGCATGGATCAAGCCAAGCGTGCCAGGACAAAGTCTCTGCAATTGGTCTATCCGGGAAACTGTTCCTGTGACAACTAAATAGTAATGATTTGTTTTCTTAATTGTTGAATAATCCTGTGTCTTACCCGGGACATAGTGATTTTGCTCAGGGCCATTTGGTTATGTACATTACATTGTTTAATCATGAAATAAAGGCGTTTTTCATATACAAATGTTGTGATCCCTGTTTTTCCTGTTTTTATCTTTTACAATAAAATGACAATGTGGTTATTTGCTTTGTATGCGTTTTGAAGCATTTAACCATTTTCTTTGCAGGATTACTATTTTAGATGACATCTATGAACCGCCTATGACTCACTTCGACTTCGAGCACCCGGTATTTCAGGCTGAGGAAGAGATTGTGGAAGATGGCGACGTACCAGAAGAGTTGACCTAGTTATTGAAACAAGAAGAAAGAATCATTCTGCCTCATGAGGAAGTCATTGAGATTATCAATTTGGGGTCGGAAGAGGTTGCGAGAAACATCCGTATAGGGGCTGCGCTGCAGAACGACATCAAGCAAAGGTTGGTTGAGATGCTCAAAGAGTACAGTGATATATTTGCTTGGTCGTACGAGGATATGCCTGGGTTGGAAGTTCAGGTTGAGACTAAACCCTAACAAGTGCACCTTCGGGGTGAGATCGGGCAAACTACTGGGGTTTATTGTGAGCAAAAAAGGAATAGAGGTTGATCCTGCGAAAAATAAAAGCAATACAAGAAATGCCGACGCCTAAAACATAAAAAGAAGTGTGTGGGTTTTTAGGGAGGTTGAACTATATCGCCCGGTTCATATCTCACTTGACTGCGACATGCGAGCCGTTATTCAAGTTGTTGAAAAAGGACCAGGTTGTGACCTGGAACGAAAATTGTCAAAAGGCGTTCGACAAGATAAAAGAATACTTGCAGGAACCTCCTGTGTTGATACCCCCAGTGGCCGGGAGACCGTTGATTATGTATTTGACGGTTCTTGAGGAAAGTATGGGTTGTGTTCTCGGTCAACACGACAAGACCGGACGTAAAGAGCATGCGATCTACTATTTGAGTAAGAAGTTTACCGACTGTGAGTCCAGATACTCAATGCTCGAAAAGACGTGTTGCGCGCTAGCCTGGGCCGCCAAGCGTTTGAGGCAATACATGCTAAATCATACAACCCTGCTAATTTCAAAGATGGATCCAATCAAATACGTGTTTGAGAAGCAAGCACTCTCCGGAAGAATTGCCCGATGGCAGATGGTGTTAACCGAATACGATATACAATATGTATCGCAAAAGGCTATTAAAGGTAGCGTCTTGTCAGAGTACCTCGCGGAGCAGCCTGTTGAGGACTACCAATCGATGAGGTTTGATTTTCCTGACGAGGATATCATGTACCTGAAGATGAAGGATTATGAAGAACCGTCGCCGGACGAAGGACCAGAATTGGGTTCCAAATGGCAGTTAATATTTGACGGAGCTGTAAATTCCTACAGTAGCGGAATGGGGGCAATTATTACTACTCCTCAGGGGTCGCACATCCCCTTTACTGCCCGATTGACCTTTTCTGTTACCAATAATGAGGCTGAATATGAGGCTTGCATCATGGGTCTGGAAGAGGCCATTGATTTGCGAATCAAACATCTGGACGTATACGGAGACTCAGCTCTAGTGGTGAATCAGATTCAAGGGGAATGGGAGACACGTCAGCCCAATTTGATACCGTATATGAATTATGCAAGGAGATTGTTGCCTTTCTTTGACAAGGTGGAATTGCACCACGTGCCACGAGCAGAAAATCAAATGGCCGACGCCTTGGCGACATTGTCTTCAATGTATAAAGTTAACTTCTGGAACGAGGCTCCCCGGATTGTTATCTCTCGGCTTGATAGGCCTGTATTCATATTTGCCATTGATGAGGCTCCCGATGGTAAACCCTGGTACTTTGACATCCAGAATTTCCTGAAGAACAAGGAGTATCCGGCTGGGGCATCCATTCGAGATCAGAAGACTCTCAGGAGATTGGATGGCAATTTCTATCTGAATCCGGACGGTGTCCTATACAAAAGAAACCACGACTTGGTGTTGCTACGCTGTGTAGATGAGAAAGAAGCGAAGTTGCTCATGGAAGAGATACATGAGGGTACGTTTGGTACACATGCTGGTGGGCATGCTATGACGAGAAAACTGTTGCGGGCAGGTTATTACTGGCTAACTATGGAAACAGACTGTTTCAAGTTTGCAAAGAAGTGTCATAAATGCCAAATTTATGCGGACAAGGTCCATGTACCCCCAAGTCCTCTGAATGTGATGTCATCACCGTGGCCATTCTCGATGTGGGGGATTGATATGATTGGCAAGATCGAGCCTACGGCATCCAACGGACACCGATTCATTTTGGTGGCAATTGATTACTTCACCAAATGGGTGGAAGCAGCGTCATATGCCAATGTTACCAAACAAGTGGTCGCCAGATTTATCAAACGAGATATTATCTGCAGATATGGAATCCCTGAGCGGATTATCACCGACAACGGTTCGAATTTGAATAACAAGATGATGAAAGAGCTGTGCCAAAATTTTAAGATTGAACATCACAATTCTTCTCCTTACCGACCCAAGATGAATGGCGCTGTTGAAGCGGCCAATAAGAATATAAAGAAGATTGTTCAGAAGATGGTTGTGACCTACAAGAACTGGCACGAGATGCTACCTTTCGCTTTGCATGGTTATCGTACGAAGGTACGCACATCAACCGGGGCAACCCCTTTTTCATTGGTATATGGAATGGAGGCAGTGTTACCGTTGGAGGTTGAGATTCCTTCCTTGAGGGTTTTACGAGATGTCCAACTTGACGAGGCAGAATGGGTTAAAGATAGACTGAATCAGCTCAGTTTAATGGATGAGAAAAGGCTAGCTTCTCTCGCATACGGTCGATTGTACCAGAGCCGGATGAAGAAAGCGTACGATAAGAAGATATGTCCGCGAAGCTTTTAGACGGGCGACCTTGTGCTGAAAAGGATTCTCCCTCCACAAACGGATCACAGGGGCAAGTGGACCCCTAATTACGAAGGGCCCTACGTTGTCAGAAAAGTCTTCTCTGGAGGAGCCTTGCTACTATCTACCATGGATGGTGAAGACTTTACGTCTCCTGTAAATTCAGACGCAGTTAAAAAATACTTTGCTTGAAAGTGACCCGTTGGACAGTAAAAAGAGAGTCCAGGCAAAATGGGGCATCCTGGCGAACCGAAAAAATGAATAAAAGGTTCGGGCAAAAGTTAGGGATAAAATTGAAAAGATGTACACCCACGAAGTCGAAAGCCTCCATTGGGCGACTTCGGCAAAAAAGGGTATCCCGGTGAATTGAAAACCCGCAAAGGGCGATTCACGCAAAAGTTAGGGATTGAAAAAAGCAAATGACTGCGGTCCGGATCTGATACAGCAGTGCTTAGTGGTTTGGGAGTACCTGAGGGTTCGTTTATCCGACACAATCTCTTCCAAAAATGGAATACCGGGAAAGCACCAGAGTCAGGCGAGTCATAGAAGGATCAGCTCATGATGTTTGTCTGCACCACGTTGCCGACATGTATACCAATATTGTTTTGTATCTTTATGTTTTTTGTGCATATATGTATGTGTGTGTGCGCAATTTCCTCTTTTCAGGAGTTGCATCCGATGTACAAAGCTTCGCCTATTTACAGGCTCAATCAATAAAACATGTTATTCAGTATTTGATGCTTGTTCTTTATTGTTTTGTATGTGAAAAACGCCGATGTTTTTGATAAACTTGCATGTGCATAACCTTGTTGGCCCTTGCCAATAATTGCTAAAACTTTGAATTGACTGAAGTAATGTCGCGGATGCTAACCCGAATAGATTTGGTTGTATAGATTTGTTTTGTTTCGTTTGTGTTTTGCAGGGTTCTCGCCCTTGAAGCGGACAATCAGAAAATGGTGGCCCCAGCCAGAGGCCGTGGAAGAAGGACTTGACCTTATTTCCCAGCAGGTCGAATCTCATCCCCAGAGGTTGAGACGATGATTATCCCTTACCGAAGGAAGGATTAGTTTCCCAGAAGAATATCCTCGTGGAAGTCGTCCACAGGATCTCCCCAGCAAGACAAGATCAGTGTCCCATGCAGAGGTTATACTCCCCAGAGAGTCAAAGATGTGCGCATTCAATCCCCAGCTGGGAGGATTTCCGAGGCACGTAACCAAGTCATAGTAGGGTCAGAAGGATTATCCCCACCGAGGATGGTTCTCTTTCTCCCCGCAGGTTGTCATGCTTTCGTCAGGATGATTATCCCCAGTGGAGTGGTAGTTCCGAGTTCGTAAACTGTACCCAGACAGTTGTCTCCCAGAAGGGTTGCTTCTCCCCCAGTTGAGTTAGTCTTCCCAGCAGGTTATTCTTTCCTCCTAGTGGAAATCGATGTGTAATCTCTCCCCGGCAGGGTTGGTTGTATTTCCGGCATTTATTTTTCCAGAATATTTTGTGATATTCGTTCATCCCCAACAGGGTGGTATTTGTCCTCAACAGCCGTGTTGAAGCAAGCTTGTCAGAGCTTCCCCAGCAGCCTGAACCTGCATTTGCATTTGCATACATTATCATGTTTGCATTTACACAAAAAACGCGTAGCATTTCCATGCCGTATGGAGCATTGCGCCATTGCCAAACATACGCATTTTGAAACATAAATCAGGTTGGTTAACCTTTTGCTTTCAGGTGTGCTTCTCAGCAGGAGTATGAAGTTATAGTTCAGATCTATTACCAGATGATCGAGGTCTCGCCGTGAGACATATGATGACATAGTTCTTGTTGTCATTCCCCACAGAGTTACTGTTTGAAGTTTCTCTTATCCGACCAGCGGAGTGTTTTTCTTCAGGTTTGCTGTTGCGGCAACGTGTCAGGGTTTCATGACTCAAAATTTCAGAAGTGGTCACTTGTTGTCGAAACAGGTGTCGGGCAGTTATTTTCAGAATATCCCTAGGGGAGTTAGCTACTACCGCGAACAGGCTAGGAAGCTATATCCCAGACGTATTTTCCCGTAAGAATCAGGCGGATGAACTTTCCTGTATGTATCAGGCAGATGTGTTATGTTTTCCCGTAAGAATCAGACGGATGAACTTTCCTGTATGAACCAGGTAGATGTGTTATGTTTTCCCATAAGAATCAGGCGGATGAACTTTCTTGTAAGTACTAGGCAGATGTGTTATGTTTTCCCGTATGAAGCAGGCGGATGAACTTTCCTGTAGGAACCAGGCAGATGTGTTATGTTTTCCCGTAAGAATCAGGCGGATGAACTTTCCTGTAAGTACCAGGCAGATGTGTTATGTTTTCCCGTATGAAGTCGGCGGATGAACTTTCCTGTAAGTACCAGGCAGATGTGTTATGTTTTCCCGTATGAAGCAGGCGGATGAACTTTCCTGTAGGAACCAGGCAGATGTGTTATGTTTTCCCGTAAGAATCAGGCGAATGAACTTTCTTGTATGAACCAGGCAGATGTGTTATGTTTTCCCGTAAGAATCAGGCGGATGAACTTTCCTGTAAGTACCAGGAAGATGTGTTATGTTTTCCCGTATGAAGCAGGCGGATGAACTTTCCTGTAGGAACCAGGCAGATGTGTTATGTTTTCCCGTAAGAATCAGGCGGATGAACTTTCTTGTATGAACCAGGCAGATGTGTTATGTTTTCCCGTAAGAAACAGGCGGACGAACTTCTCCTGTATGAATCAGGCAGATGGAGTTTCCCGTATGAAGCAGGCGGACGAACTTTCCTATAAGAGTCAGGTAGATGTGTTTTCCCGTATGAAGCAGGCGGATGAACTTTCCTGTAATCAGGCAGATGATTTTCCCCGTATGACACAGGTGGATGAACCTTTCCGGTATCCAGATAAATGATTCTCCCGTGATAGACAGAGTATGTGAGTTGTGTTCCGATATTTGACAAAATTATTTTCCCCAAGGAAGTCGCCGTGATTTCCTCGTGTTACTATCCCTAGTAGAGCCCTCCTCAAAGTCGTTTGTGGGCTAGGACTAACGGAATTGGCTACTGCAGAAGTAGGCAGAGAAATAGTATTCAGATAATTTTCCCGTATGAAGCAGGCGGAGGGATGTTCCTGTGTTCAGACAGATGACATGCCTGTATGGATAGGCAAATGAGTTCCTTGTGATTAGACGGAAATGTTTCCCCAGCGAAGTCGTCAGGATTTTTCTGCGTGGACAGAATGTAGACAAAGTTCTATCCCCGCGATGATAGAATTTTTTTTCCGGGTCGATGAAAATAATCCCCAGCACGGTTGCTAATTGATCAGTTTGTTGCCGTAACAACCAGATCCAGTCAGCAGATGTTGTTTTCCAAGCAGTTTGTGCAGTTATTTATGCGGTTGGCAAATTTCTGGGTTCTTGGTATTCAACCGTCTCGTACCTCGATTGTTCGAAGGCCGTTCACTCTTCACCCAATCGGGTCCAAGCCGTTTGAATAGGGGCAGCTGTTGCACCCTAAAATTTGCTCAACCTATTTCACCTGGTTTATGTTTAATTGCATTATCATTTGCATAGTTACATCATGTACATGGTCCCATCATTTGCATATCATAACATAGCAAGTCATCTAACAGGGGATCAAGTGCCAGTCTTATATAAATAAGCACATCAAGGGTTTTTATTCAAGCTTAAGACCATCCAAGTCATCAAGAAATGTTTTGAAGCTTTGAGGAGATTTGAGTGTCAACAGGTGGATTTCTCTCCTAATTTGAGGTGTATTGAAGGTCATCAATAGGGGTCTGAGCTATGAATTGAAGGTATGGGATGTGTACAAAGCTTATGAAAATCCTAAAGGGTCATATTGAAGATGAGACAATTCATTGATTCAAGTACAAGAGCCACAGTTGAAGTGCAGTCAACTAGGGTTTCATTTGGGTCAACCCTAGGTCAACCCTAGGTCAACTGAGTGATGGAAGATCATCAAGGATTAATTGGAGGTTGTGGGATTCATGAATTGATATGTTGATACATGTGTGGTGTTGTGCCAAGGATAAATCAAAGAGGATCAAGAGTGGGAGGAGTTGCCAAATTAGGGTTTCAGTGTAAAATCCCTTAATTTAGGCCTAACTTCCAAGCCAGATAAGTCAAAATTCAAGTTTCAAATGGATTCTTGGCCAACATGAAACTTGTAGAGCTTCTCAATAGCTTTAAGTTGAGTACTAGAAGTCTTCAAGGAGATTTTTAGAACTCAAGTTATGGTTCTTGCAAGTTATGGGTCATCAGAGGACATTGAAATTTATCTGTGAAAGTCACTTGACTTATAAGCAACTTTTGACCATCAAGGAATTTTCAAATGGATTCTTGGCCAACATAAGAGTTGTAGATCATGATCTTAGCTTTCCATAGAGTACTAGAAGTCCTCAAGAATATTTGTGGAACTCAAGTTATGATCTTGGAAATCCAGGGGTATTTTGGGAAAGTTGAATTATAGGTCATTTTTCAACATAGGTCAAAATCTCCATCTTCCACTCCTCAAATTAAAAAATGTTCAACATGAGATGTGCTTAAAATGATGTTTTTGGGCTAGGAAAGAAGTCATCAGAGCTTGGAAGGGCTTGTATCACAAAATTGCAAAAATGGCCTAAAATAAGGGTGAATTTTAAATGAACCAAGGAAGAAAGTTGAGATTTTTGAGCTATAGGTCTAAACCAAGCCATATGACATACCAAATTGATTGGAAAACATATTTTGAAATCAATGACATTGCCACATTTTTGATTTGAGGGATAATTCCATGACTTCCTTTGTAAAGTGGTTACTTACATCATAAGTCACATATGCAAAACCACTCTTTAGAGCATAACCAAGGCCTTAACCCTTGCCAATTCATTCAATATGTCATCTAAGGAGAATTTGGATCTGAATCAAGGCATTGAAGCAAGCTAAAACTCAGCTGCCATGTATGAAACTTCTCATGACATTTTCAAATGCAAGAGATATTGAATTTCTCATTAGAGCTTTCCAGAGGTTTCTAGATCATTCATACACCTTCTATATAAGTATTAGAAGAGGTTCAAGGCATTGGTTGGTGCAGATTGAGGGAGAATTGAGAGATTGCATTCTGAATTTTCATCTTGCAAAACAGAATCGGTTACATTATTTTGATCCATTTCAATCCATTCTTTTGTATTCAATAGCTTCCTCTTGAGTGTGTGAGTGATTCCAGATAGAATTCTAGCCAACAACACAGAGGAATCGTGAGATAGCATTTTGGATTCATCTCTTGCAAGTCAGAATCGGATTTTTCAATTCAAGAAGATTCAACTTCAATTGATGCATACAGAAGCTTGGTAATCGATTATAGAACGTATCTGGAAGATCTTGGAGCTTGATTTGAAGATTTGCTTGCTCTGTTCATCCAAGATTTGCAGGTATGTAAACTTCATTCTATGGCTCGATTCATGTAGATTCCTTAGGTTTTAGATGGTGATATTCATTGTAGATCATGGTTAGGTGGATTCTGGTAACTAATTTCACGATTTAGAGACAAAATTAGGATGGACCAGATTTCTTGTGAGGATCGTATCTTGCAGTTCTTGGCGGTTTAAACTTAGTTAGATAGTGGAATTGACTCAGTGTAGCATGGTGATGAGTCTAGGCTTATCAATTTTAGGTTTAGTGGAGTTTGGATCATGAGCATTTTCTGGTGTGATCATCGTGTTTTGAGAAGGAGAGTGATTCAGTGTCAATGGATAGCATGAGTGAATTCCTTGTGGAAAAACGAGCCAGATGATGTTATTAGGGTTGAAGTTTGGTGAGGATTAGTGGAGCTGAGGTTTGGAGAAGATGATGGTGGAGCTCTGTTCATCCATGGTGTTTTTTCCCTCCAAGCTTTCAAATGAAGAAGACGATAGGATGACCATTAGATCTTGGTGGACTTTGACTGAAATGAGCATCCAGGGGCCACGAGTTAGCTTCAATTTGTGAGGAGTCTGAGTCTAAACCAAAGCACCGTTTAACTAAATGAGTGGCATGGGATTAAGTGATAATTTGCTACCAACACCCCTTTCCGAGGCCCATTTGAGAATTACACATAAAGGAGTTGCTATTTACCACGAACTTTTTTCTTTTTCATTTAATTTTTCATTTTATTTTCTGAAGTGAATTGGGCCTAGCGCGTGCTTCTTATTCACACCCCACCCTAGGCCCATCCTGGAATTTGTATTGGATATCATTGCTATTTGACACGCCTCTTTTCCATTTTCTTTTATTTTCCTTTTATTTTCACATTTCATTTAGGTTAATAAAAAAATTCATAATAAATTGAAAAAAGATCATTTTAGGGTGAGGATTTTTTCCTTGTTTTCCTTAGGGTTTCTAAAATTTAATAAAAAATAAAAACATTATTTCATGCATTTTATTTTATTTTTTGGTATATTTTACAATTTTATTGATTTTATTTTGCATTTGTTTGATACCTTATTTTTCTGAATTTAGTATGAGAGATTGGTGCATGATTTTTGATTGATTCTTATGAGGTTGATTAGGTTAGGGAAGCATGTACGCTTAGATATTTTATCACATTTTTGTGAATAAAATTTAGGTTAGTTTTGAATAATGAACTTTAGGGTGTTAGGATTAGGGTTTTACAATACTTAGGTGTAGTTTAAGGCATAGTTTGGAGACTTAGGGTTTGATTTAGGCCTTGGGGTTTATGTGGGGTATAGGGTATATATTTAGGTTCCCTTAGAAATTTAATTAGGATTCTATGATGAGTATTACTATTTGCTTTGATTTTTGCAAATTGGTTGTTGTTTGTGTGGTGCCATCTTGGGAATTTGGCTTGCTTGTTTGGTTTGGGCTATTCTAATTGGGCTTGGGGTTTGAGTTTTGCTTGTTGGAGCTTATGAAGACATTGGAGATTATTGGAGACAAAGGATGGAGCTTGGAGCATGAAGAATCTTATCCTTGAAGGTTGCTTTTGAAGACTTAGGAGATAGGAGATATAGGGAGAGCTTTAGATTAGATTGATTTCTTCTTTCAAACATAGAGAGCTTCTTGTGCCTCTATTCCATCCTATGACACAAGGTCCCACAAAGAAGTTCCATCTCTCCTTAGGAGGGATGTAGAGCAAGCTTTGGCTGGGTAGAACCTTGAGGATACCTTTACTTGCTATGCTAAGATATTAGTGATTTCCCTGGGTTGTCACTAAGCCTCTTAACATTTCAACTTCATCTATCATTAATTGATTCTCTTCTGGAGTGGTGGCATTGAATATGAAGTATATTGAAGAGTGGTGAAGATGAAGCCTGTGCCTGTCAAAGTTGGGTATCTGTTGAAGACTAGGGTTTTGCTGTTGTTTGAAGTTGTTTACTTGTTGGGGTTCAGTGCTTGCTAAAGCTGGAAATTTTTGGAGATAAGAGCTTATCTAAAGCTTAGGGATCATTGAAGAATGAAGATGGGGTCTTACTTGAAGGTGTCACTGTTAACTTTTTACTGTTAATCAACTGTAGTTGTCAGAGCTGTTGCTGTTTGAGTTGCCTACTGTAGGAGCTGGTGTTGCTGTCAGAGCTGGTGTTGGGTTTTATTTTCTTTTTCTGTATTGTTTGTTGGCTTGTTCAGCTTGCCCCTTAGGTTTGAGGTGAAATTGTTTCACTTTCCCTATTGTTTTCCCAGGTTCGAGGTTGAGTGGGACTCCCTTGCCTCGCTTGTACTGTTGCATCTCATGCATATTTACTGCTTACTGTATATCTGCTGTTTCTTTTCCGTTTATCCCATAGGATCTCTGTTTTTCTTTGGGCAAGAGAGAAACATGATAGAAATTAGGTTGTAATCCATGCATGACAACATTAGGGTAGTTTTGATTCCCATTTCAAACCCTAGGTTTTTAGAGTTTCTTTCTTTTCTATCTCAAAACAATTCAAAACACAGTAATAAGGATAATCGATGTCGTACGCTACGAGCCTTAAGCTATTTGAGAGAGGGTTTCTGGAGGGTCACTCTTCAGTAATCTGACTGCTTAGTGTGTTACCCTCAGGGTGACATACAACGTAGTCACCCTCAAATCATAGTCTCTAGTGCGTCAGAGATTGCAAACATCATAAAAAACAGTTCTTGCGTAAAAAGACTGAAAACAAACATCAAAGTGTCATTTTTGTCCGCTTGGACCCGTAATCAGGAGGAAACCTTTTCAGAAAGGTAAAAAACAGTCATACCGGCCTATGTCTTCCGTAGCCCGAACTACATTTGCTCTGATCTTTCATGCTGTATGAAAGTACGTAGGCATAGGATGTCGTATCCTAGCGAGCAACCTTCCCCTCCTTTCCCGTAAGTAGGCGAAATACGTTGACTCTGATTTCTCATTCCAGACGGGAATACGTAGGCATAAAGTGCGATACTTTGCCGAGTCATTTTCTTTTCTTTTAACCCTTGACCCTTAGTGTAGATAGAATAACAATCCGTACTAGAAAACAAGCGTGGATCCCGTCGAGTACGACGGACGTGAGGGGTGCTAATACCTTCCCCTTGCGTAACCGACTCCCGAATCCAGGATTTGGTTGCGACGACCATTCCCTTCCCGTCTTTGCGGTAGGTTTACTTCGAGCGTTTCCTTTCCCTCCTTTGGGATAAATAATGCATGGTGGCGACTCTTCTGTCATAGCCGGCGCCAATTTTCGCAGTAGCGACAATTGGCGACTTTGCTGGGGACAGGAATCCCCTATGCGAGTCAATCCTAGCGCTTGTTTTCCCGTCGTGGGTGTTGTATAAATTTACTTTTCTATCTTTACTTTCCGCCTTTTATTATCAGCTTTATATTGTTATTACTGTTGTGGGGAGGGGGTGATCTGTTGAGAGATAAGCCGGACCTGGGCTTGAGGTTACACATAGACTTAGAAGTAGAGAGTAGTGGTTAACCTGCTTGCTTAGCTCGCACCAGCTAGCCGCGAAATTTACGCTCGGACGAGATTCTCTTTGATGCTTCTTGCCTGGCCCGTAGGGCTCGACAAGTTGTCTGACCCGAGGATTGTCGACTCTGGGGACCTATCAATTGGGATTCAACTAAGTGAGCCCACTTCAGGGGATGATGATGCCACACCTTCTGGGTATCGTATCATCGCTCTTGAAAGTCTGTGACGTTAAACCCACATAGGATGCCGTACCTCGTCTGCGAGTTAAGTACATACCTGTGAGGGGTAGGTAGGGCTATTTGCAGGAAACCTTTGACCTCAGAGCACCGGGTTTATCTCTGTCAGTGAGATATGGTTACAGGGTTCATTTGAGTGGTTGGTTTGGATTGAGATAAAGATTGGATGGTTCTCAGGATTCAGCACAAAACAGCGCAGTTCATCAGCATTGCACTTGGTCCCTTGTTTGCATATGCATGTGCATTTTCATGACTGCATTTCATTAACGTGTATTTATGTTGCAGGTGCGATCATTCCCCTCTGATTCTAGTATATCTTCTAGCCAGACATGGAGTCCCTGAAGAGGACAGTTGCTTACCGGTTGCATTCACCAGATATCAGTCCCTTGCTGGGATTAGTTGCTCTAGCAGATGAGAGGGTGAGGGCTGAGTTCAGAGTATCCTATGGGAGATTGCTTAGTCTGTTATACAGACCTTCAGCATTCGAGATGACTGGGGTGTATACTTTGATGCAGTTTTATGAGCCGCAGCTGATATGTTTCTTATTTCCCGATTATATTTTAGCACCCACTTTGAAGGAGTATTCTGCTATGTTGGGAGTTCCTGTGTTGGACCAGATGCCCTTTATATATATTGATGTTGAGCCTGAGTTGGCTATACTTGCTGAGATTGTCAGTTTAGACGCTTCTGAGTTCCCTGGAGGCTTGGTCAAGCTAAACGGAGCTTATGGTTTTCACCTGTCTGTCCTGGTTGAGAAGGCTACACAGTGCGCGAAGAGTGGATGTTGGGTTGCCTTCAGTGCCATTCTAGCTGTCTGCATCTACGGGATTGTCTTGTTTCCTAATGTGCCAGATTTTGTTGACTCAGATGCCTTCTTGATTCTTGCCTCGAAGAATCCAGTTCCTACTCTCTTGGGCGATGTTTATCATTTTATTCACTACAAGAATGAGAAACGTCGTGGCAAGAATGTTTCCTGCTGTCTTCCTCTTTTGTACAAGTGGTTCCAGGGGCATCTCCCGAAGACAGGGCCTTTTGTTGATGTTGTTGATACCTCGGATTGGTCCTCCCGGTTGATGGGGCTGTCGGCTGAGAACATCATTTGGTTTGATCGGAGTATGCTAGGCACTGATATTATATATAGTTGCCGTGGCTTTCCGAATGTCCCTTTGATTGGACGAAAAGGTTGTATTAACTATAACCCTTCATTGCTGGTAAGACAGTTCGGTTATGCTTTGAGGGATGCTCCTATTGAGAAGGAGATACAGGAATCTCTGTATCTCACGGGCTTATTAGACATGGCTGTTTTGATCAGATTGAGACATGCATGGGCTAACGTCTATAGGAGGGGGAAAGCTTTGCTCGGTAAGAGCAACAACAAGGCTTATGATCCTTATTTGGCTTGGATCCGCGAGAGAGCTAGTACTTCCTTGATGCCTTATCCTGCTGCGAAACCCCTGTATCTTCCATTGATTGAGGTACCTACGTCGGCAGAAAGTGAGAAGTATAACAAATTGTTGGCTGAAAACGAAGAACTAAAGAAAGCCAATGATGAGTTAGAGAAAGAGATCTTCCATTTGCGTCATGAGAAGAATGAAGCTACCTTCACTGTGAAGGAACAGACTGAATTGATTAACAGGTTGGGTTCAGAGTTGACGGAGGAAACCAACAAGAGAGAAAAAGTGGGAATAGCCTTGAGTGGTGTTAGCAAGGTGCTTACTTGCAAGAAGGAACTGTTAAGCAAAGCTTACTCCCGCCTTAGCCAGTGGGAAGTGTCGCTACTGCGAAAATCGGCGCCGGCTGACAGAAGAGTCGCCACCATGCGTTATTTATCCCAACGGAGGGAAAGGAAACGCTCGAAGTAAACCTCGCAAAAAAAACGGGAAAGGTATGGTCATCGCAACCAAAACCTGGATTCGGGAGTCGGTTACGCAAGGGGAAGGTATTAGCACCCCTCACGTCCGTCGTACTCGACGGGATCCACGCTTGCTTGGGTTGTCTAAAGGATGCAAAAACAATCTATCTACGGCTGCTAAATCTAAACAGAAGGGAATTGACTCGATTGAGCGTCGCACTCTATGCCTACGTATTCTCAAGAGAGAAAGTCAGAGTCAACGTAGTTCGGGAAACTACAGGGAAATTGGCTCGCCAAGACCTCGCGTCTTGTGCCTACGTACTTCCACACTGCATGGAAGATCAGAGCTTACGTAGTTCAGGCTAACTACGGCTAAACAGGGTATTCTCACACAGCAGTGAGAAATCAAACTGGTTTCAAAGGTACAGGAACCTAAAACTACGGTCTAGTCTCAAATGCACTCGGGCAAGAGAAAAGGGTAACATCAGTCGTCAGCGGGACAGTCTTGATCGCACAGCAGCGAGAGAACAAAAGGTTAGTTGTTAGTGTGCTCTCTAGGATATCGCATCTTATGCCTACATATTCTCGTCTGGTACGAGAAATCAGAGCAGCTGTAGTTCGGCTACTTTCGGGACCACAGCTCAAATCTCGTTTTATTAACATTCTGAAAAATGATTACAATGATTGAATACTGAAAAATAAACTCCTAGAAACTATCCTATCCATCTATAATGGAAAAAATCAAATGGAAAAGAGTCCCCTAACAAGTGGACTTCAAAAACTATCTCTAAAATAAACTCCCTGAAGAAAATATACTCTAAAAAATATTAAATCTACAAACTAATATTTTTTACTATTTTTTCTCTATTCTTTTTCAACTATTTTCTTCTTTTTTTATTTCTTTCTTTTTCTATTTTTTCAAATATTTCTTTTCCTTTTTCTTTTTTCTCAAAATATTTTTCATATATTTTTTCATATTTTTTCATACTTCTTTTTCATATATTTTTTTCCAAATATTTTCTTTTTCTTCATTATTTTTTTATTCCTAAACAAAATATAATAAAGAAAAGAAAAAAAAAGGGGGGGTACACTGCAGTTACAAGGGGTGCATCCAGCAGTAAAACACATTGGGCCCAGCCCAGAAAAAATAACAAACAGAAACAAAAAACTGGGGAGGGGGTGCATCAAGCGAACCGGAGGTGTGTGCTGGCCATTGCATTGGGCTCAGCCCAATATCCTTCAGCAAAAAACGGAGGGGAAAGTGCAAGAAAAAACGTTGGGCCTCGTGGCCCCAAACACAAACCCGGCCCATCTCCTCATCCTCTCCTTTCACTCTCTCATTCTGAAACCCTAATGGATTTTCCTCCCTCTCTCACGGCGCCGTCACCACCATCCTTTCTCCGTCTCCGACCTCTCTCTGTTCGTTCCTCACCTGGCCAAACAAATCCCCTACTATCCTCTTCTTTAACCTCGAAATCTCCTCCTCTCTACTTCGCTTTCGTTGAACACCACCATCACCGATGATTAACCTACGAAAACAAATCACAACAACAGACAATCCAAACGAATTTTAAATTTCCTATTGAATGTTGTGGGGATATTGATTGAAGATAGGCGTGAGTTTGGGATCGGAGTGAGCTTGTTGATCTTTGATGGAATCGCTTGCAAATCCGAAGTTGACGTTGTTGTTGATTGCGAGTTCAGGCGGATCTTGAATTTGTTAACGTTGTTGTGTTCGATAAGTTCCGATCTGGAGATGTGTTGATAGTGGAAGATCTTTGAACGCTTACGAAGAACACGAGGCTCTCGAAGGTAATACGGAGAAATCTGGAAATAGTATGAATATTCTTGAAGGAGTGATGAACACATGAAGACTGATGAAGCTTTGTACAATTTTCTGGGGAATGCAGCGATGAACACTAATGGATCTTGATGAAGATCCTGGGAGATTCTTTGAAGGTTCGGACAAAATCATGAGTTCTTTCTATTGATGATTCTTCATGGATCTTGATGAACGTTGATGGCCACATGACGATCTGTTGGAGAACGTTGAATATTATTGATGAAGATCACTTGAAGGAAGTTTGTTGAAGGTTTCATGGCGTTTCCTGGGGATTTCTTGAACCATGAAGAAGTGACGATGTTGATCGGAGAAAATTTCTGGAGGAAGGTGGTTAGAAGGTTGGATCGGAGGTAGGAGAAGGAATCTGGGAATGAGATGATGAAGATTAGAGGAGAACGATGAATTTCTGGCGTTTTTTGGGTGTTTTAGGGTTTTCCGGTGGAAGTTACGGCGGCCTGAAGTTGTTGGGGCGGTGGTTGCATGGCTGTCGGCCATGCAACCGGTGAGGCTTCAGAGGGAGACACTTGGCATGGGTAGTGGAGGGGTTGTGTGCATGGACGCCACGTGGGGGTGGCGTGGCAGAGAGAGGGAAAGTGTAGTGAGGTGGCGTGATCTGAGGAGTTGTGAAAGTGTGTGGTGGGTCCTTCTGTGAATTACACGTGTTCAGACTTTATATACCACATGTGATATTTTCTGGACCTCTATGAATGGGCTTTACGTGAATGAATTTGGATAATAAGGCCCAGTTAGAAACTCTGAAAAATTAAAATGGACTAATGATTAATGATGACTTAATTCCAACTAATCAAAACCAATTAAATCCTAAACAACTAATATTCTAACTAACAAACAATCAGCCTCTAAAATTTATTTAATATTCTATTAATCTAAACTGAAACTAATATCTAAATCTATATTAATAAAACTAAAAGATTCTATTAACTATGAAAATCTATTAAATCCTATTAAAAGAAAAAACTATCATATTATATCTAAAAGGAAATTTATTAATATCTAATATATCTAAAAGCCTTATTAAAACTAATCAAAAGAAAAACCTATTTATTATCTATATTCTATAAAAACCATATTATAAAAGAAATATTTTTTCCTATTAAAACCCTAATATTCTAAAAAGAAAAAGCTATTAAAAATATTAAAAGAATCTATTGATATTCTATATTATTCTAAAATGATTAAAAATCTATTAGAACCCTAATAATGCCTAATAAAATCTAGAAAAATCACAATAATTCCCGAAGGAACAAAAATAGCACCGAACGACAAATAACACTGCGAGAGCGCAACAAAATAGCCGGTAAAAATAAACGGACACCCAAATATCCCTAAAAATAACAGCGCGAGCTGAAAACACCGGGAATAGCACGGCTTCCCAAAAATACGATTCTACCTATCTAAACTGATCAAAAACACCTGAGACGCGAGACGAGGGCTGTGATCCCGATAAAATCAAAACAAATGAAAAAATGCACTATATGCGATATGCGGATGCGAATGCGAGAATGCGTCGAAACATCGAGCCAGATACGGGACCCGGTTGGTCAAATTTTGGGGTGCAATAGTTGCCCCTATTCAAGCGACTTGGACCTGAATGGTTGAAGAGCGCCCAGCCTTCAAATATTCAAAGGTAGATGACGGTTGAATACAAATGAAACCCTGAAATTTGCCAACCGCGGGAATATACTGCAAAGCTGCTTGAGGAATAGCCTCCCATGAACTGAAGTTCGGTTGTCACGGCAACAACTGGTCAATTATCTGATAAAAATTTCTTCTCCTTTTCAACACCAATCACCTGTGCGACGCCACAAGTATTGGAATAATGCTTCGAAAAGCAAACGACTTGATTCCCATCTCTCTTATGGGATCAAATCCTGTCAACTCACAGTTCACAGCGAACTTGAGGATAATTCTCCTGGGGAACTTCTGAATCGACTGCTCGGCACCCATTCTGTCAATAGGAGGCGGCTTCAGAAATCTGATATATGTCAATCTCTTTTTTCAGTGCCGACGTAACAACCAAATGAAGAATCAATCCGCTGGGGAAGAAGAGAAGCTGAACCACACAACTCTGCAGGGGAACAAACTCGAAATCCAATAGGTAACCCAACCTGGTCCATGTTTCGAAATGCGTATGTCTGAAATGATGCAATGCCCTATATGACATGAATGTTATGCGTTTGTAACTGCAATTCCCCATACGGTATGAATATGCTATATATTTGTAAATGCAATGCCCCATACGGCCTAAATATGCTATGCGTTTTGATAGATGCAAATCTGACGATATATGCAAATGCTAATGTAAGCTCTAGCTGCCAGAGAACACCAGGTCTGCAAACCGTCTGGCAAAATAAATGCCGACGGTAGACGCCAACTCCACTGAAGGTAACCTGATATCACAGAGTCATCTCAGCAAAATAAATGCCGGAAAAGGGAAACCAAATCCGCTGGGGATAACCGTCCTGCTGGAGAAAGGGAAAATCAACCCTGCTTGGGGAGAAATAAAGAACAACTCTGCTCGGGGATGCTCTCTTCAAACCATCGGCAACTGATTGTGCTCTGCGGGGATTGACCCAAACTGGGGTTGATTGCGCGCAGCACGCTGCTGGAAATGCCCCTACTATCAAGGATATCAATCTTGATCTGCTGAGGACACTCCTGATCCTACTCTGATACGGGGTAGAATACAATCTCGACTCTTCTGGGGATAATAAGCATCTTTCATCTGCTGAAGAGTAGCAATTCTGATTTAACAACATCCACAAGGAATTCAAACATTAATCGGAGCACTGGTATCCGTCGAGCTTCGTATCGGGGAACATGACAACATGCGAGTCATTGGGAACTACTGTGTCAGATACCTTTAGGTTTTTGTTTTTCTGGTTTAGGATAAACATGGATTACGTACACAGTGGAAGATATGGAAAATACTAGACGAGAACTAACATTCAAAGGTAGGCTACCAGACGAGAACTAATAGGAAGATAGGTTATCGGACGAGAATTGATTTAGCAACGACATGTACCAGTCGAGAACTGATACAACACTTGAAGAAACGGTGACCAGGCGAGAACTGGTTACAATAAACTACACCATACGGGAACTGATGCTTACAATAAACTACACCAGACGGGAACTGATGCTTACGGAAGGGTGGGCCAGACGAGGACTGGTTACTGGTTTTCCAGGCGAGAACTGGACTTTGGAAACGACTGGTTACTGACACGCAACAGGTTTAAGCTGTAGGACAATGATCCAACGACAGCAAGGCCTTTTAAGGTTTTTGATAAGGGTATTGACATGATTCCCCGATACTCAACTCCGGCTGGGGATAAACAGACTGGTTCGAATAACTTGCCACAGTGCAATCAACTTGCCCCAATCTAACTCTTGGGAATACTTGCTCTGAACAGCTTGCTATGAGAAGACTTCGAGAATATTTGCCCCGGTATCTGTACGACAAAAGGATTCAACCTCAATCAAGCAATTCTCAACCCAGTTGGTCTTTACTATCTCTGAAGTGACCTTGCCCCTGAATGAGCGTATAAGCGACTTAACCCGATCTGATTATCCACCTGAAGTATCTGCTTTCGAATCTCCACGTTCTGCATAATTGCCCCTGATTGGCTCTCAAGAAGATTCACTTCTGATCAACTGCTTCTCAAGCAAACTGCCCCTAATCAACTGAAGCTTCGGGACTTGTCCTCAGACTAACTGATTCCGAACTTACTGGAAGTCGATGCCCCGGATTCACAGGTCTTCACAACATACACCATTCTGGTTCAGACTGCTGAGTTATTCGGTCCTGCTCGACGATTCTCTGTTGGAATTTCTTTCATGCCAACTACTATCCTGCAATTAAAATTGTCTGTCCACGAATGGTAATCTTAATGCAGTGTTTATGCAGATTTTGAAAAAAATTGAGCTGTCACTCATTTACATGCTATGATTGTGAGTGACGAATGAACCAGAGTTCAAACGTAGTGCTTACGTGGTCAGTGAAAAATACAACAAGGATGTGACTAGCAAGTCATGAAGGAGTCAGGTTACTCAACCTTATCGTAATGCGCTTTCAGAATAAACCCTACCTCAATTAGGTCTTTTAAGGGCTGTATCGTGGTCGGGTTCACGGTTCGTGAAACAAAGGATATTTGGCTCAAATTTTGATTTGTACCCACCCCTTCTACGTGATGATCTCCGATCCTAAAGTTCAGTTAACCTGGCACAAGCGCTCGCCTCTTCGAGAGGTATGTTGAATGGCAGGAACCACAACTGAGGAACTCACAGGGCTTTTTTCGGAGTGACCGTTACTCCTTCTTCGTTTTCGGTGTCTGTGTACACGACTTTGTGACTTGCTGGGGAAAATTTTTTTATCCCTCTTTTTCGTTCTTTTGATTCCCTAATTTTTGCCTGGACTGACTCATTTTGAGTTCTTTTCGCTTTTTTTTCTTTTGAAGTCCAGCGGGATGCCCTGATTTTTGCCTAAGTATTAGCTTTCTAGCTTTTTCTTTCTTTTTACTTAGCGGGATTTCTTATTCTTTCTTTAGGAACAAAGTCGTGTGACACTGGTTGTCTTGATTGCTCCGAAAGGATTACAACTGTCTCACTCCTGATTGATGAGTTCTGACCTCTTGAAAGGTGTAAACTGATTGGTCCTCGAAAGACAACACTCCTCTGTAAGACTTGAATGCTCGGTCAAGCTAACTGACAACTACCCTGCCCCGGGTTAAGATGTGAGGGTTTAAAAGTCCGAAAAAACTTCTACTTCCTGGCTCGAAGTGGTTAACAAGGGACTAACTCCTTATCTCTCCAGTGTTTGGGGATTTTGAAACAATGCCTTGTACGTCATCGGTAAGGTCTTATCTGAAAGCATACGATCATTGGTTATGAGTTTATTTTCGTCATCCTCCCTCCAATCTTTGCTAGTCACAGTGATAAAGTGGAGTAAATAAAATGCGAGTGTCAGTGCAATGCAGTAAATGAGCGACAGCGACATGATTAATTCAGAAAAAATGCATAGTCACTTTATTATTACCACCATTCGAAACATACAATATTTACATCAAGTAGTAACTAACAGAAAAGAAACTACAAATGCAAATGATATAAAGTCTGAGGACTGCCAATGCTGAGGGCGCCTGCCTGTCTGGACCACTGGCTTTTGCTGGGGAATACTTTCCGGTTCTACGAGCTTAGACAGCTGAGCGGTTGGGATGAACAAACAGAAGTCCTTCTCGAAAGGAAATGCGATCTTGGTCTATCAACCGTTGTACCTTCGCCTGAAACGCTTTACAATCTTCAGTTGAATGCCCCGGTGAGCCACCATGGTAACCACACTGAACGTGGGGATTGTACCCAGGAGGGTAAGGTTCTGGCACTGGCTTGAGAGCTTTCGGCTCCACCAAAGAATTCTGGACCAACTGTGGCAAAAGATGACTGTACGGCACAGGAACTGGATGAGAAGGAGCATTCCTTCGTTCCAAATTGTTACGAGGTCTGTTCTGATTCTGACGTCGATTCTGATAACCTCGGCCACGAGTTTGCTGCTTCGCAATGGAAGCGACATAAGATTCCTGATATGGTGCCCTAGGCACGGCTGTCTGTTCAGTATAACAAGCCACAGGAGATACTGATCTCTGATAAGATGAAGAACCAACAAAATTCACTGATTCGCTTCGAGGATATTCAACCTTTGGCATGACTGCATTGATCACAACTCCTTCTTCACTCTGATAGTCACAAGGGTATTCAGTTTCACCAGCTTGATCATTTGAAGTAATCTGAATTTTCCCAATTCTTATGGCATACTCAAGGCGTTCTCCTAATGTTACCACGTCAGAGAAACTTAATGGAAGTCCAAGCAATCTTTCGAAGTACGGATCTTGTAGGGAATCTACAAACATGCTTGTCAGCTCTTGGTCTAACAGCGGTGGATGCACTCTAGCAGCAAATTCTCTCCATCTCTGAGCATACTTCCTGATAGGTTCATTATTCTCTCGAGACAATTCTTGCAACTGCATGCGATGGGGAGCTATGTCTAGGTTATAATCGTACTGCTTCAGAAAAGCTCTGGCTAAATCCATCCATGACTGAATCTGATTTCTCTCTAACTGCATATACCACCTCAAAGATGCCCCAGTCAGACTATCTTGAAAGCAATGGATCATCAACTTGTCGTCACGCACAAACGCAGACATCTTTCTGCAGAACATCACCAAATGTAGCCTCGGACAGCTATCTCCTTTATACTTCTCAAACCTCGGCGCTCTGAATTTAGGAGGTAACACTAGGTCAGAAACCAGGCACATATCTGAAGCATTGAGACCAACATCGTTATTAACTTCCAGGGCTTTGACTTGTTCCTCCAATGCGTGCAACCTCTGAGCTCGCACAAGAGCTAATGGATTATCAGTCCTCACTATCGGAACTTCTCTTCGGGAGATCAAACCAGCAGGAATAACATTCTGATAATTCGCGGCATCAGAAGGAGAACGTTCACTTGGGATGACAAACTGTTGGTGCAAATCTTGGCCTCTAACAGAAGTATGCACAAGTTGAGCTGCAGTAAGGTTGTTCACTTGCGGAAAGCCTTCGTCAGACGTGGAATCATACAGAGGATTGGTCGTCACAGTGAACCCTGACAAGGCATTAGGAGACTGGAATCTGCTCTCTGACATAGCTATCAATAATCTTCAACTGATTTCCTGCTCGACTCAGCTCAAATCTGTTTCAACCCCTTGGTCGGTCTTCTGACAATCAACAGCTGCTCAATCCAAACTCCGGGTAATCACCTTCAGGAAACAAAGGCTGGATCAGAACTCTGGCTAACTGGAGGATGATATGCAATATGATGCAACACTGTTATGCACATGATATGTAAGATGCAGCAAACAACGGGACCACAGCCCCCACACAATCTCTGAATACTGCTGCACTGCTGACGGAGTACGTTCGCTCTGAAGAGAAGACCAAAATAACGGGTAGGTTGGAAGTCAAGTTTCCTGCAAAAAACCCCCCCACTCACAGGTGTGGACCTATATCTGTCAAGGTACGGCATCCTATGCGGTCGTCAGCGTCACAGACTTTCAAAACTGACGATACGATTCCCAGAAGGAGTGGCATCATCAAATCTTGAAGAGGCCTCACTTAGCTAACTTCCAAATGATCGGTTCCCGGAGTCGACAATCCAACTAACCAGCAACCCGAGCCACCCAAAGGGTGGGACAAGAGGCCAACCAGAAGAACCTCGTCTGAGTGTAGATTTCGCGGGACACTAATACAAGCAAAGCCGGTAGGCGCCCACTAATCTCTACTCTAAGTCTAAGGTGCACTCAAGCCCAGGTCCGGCTTATCTCTCAATCATAGAACACCCGTCACACCCCAACAGCAACAGATAATATCAATAAATAAGTCCCAAATAGACAAGCAAACAAGCGCTAGGATTGACTCTCTCTTAGGGGACGTTGGATCCCACATGCATGGGGAACTATCGCAGTCCTTAGCAGCCAGGGGACGTTGGATCCCCAGCAGAGTCGCCAGCTGCTGGGGATGACCCCAAACAGCCAGGAAAAAACCTAAGGCAAGACTCGTATAGGGAACCATCGCAGTCCCCAACAGAGTCTCCAGCTGTCGCTACTACGAAAATCGGCGCCGGCTGACAGAAGAGTCGCCACCGTGCGTTATTTATCCCAACGGAGGGAAAGGAAACGCTCGAAGTAAACCTCGCAAAAAAACGGGAAAGGTATGGTCATCGCAACCAAAACCTGGATTCGGGAGTCGGTTACGCAAGGGGAAGGTATTAGCACCCCTCACGTCCGTCGTACTCGACGGGATCCACGCTTGCTTGGGTTGTCTAAAGGATGCAAAAACAATCTATCTACGGCTGCTAAATCTAAACAGAAGGGAATTGACTCGATAGAGCGTCGCACTCTATGCCTACGTATTCTCAAGAGAGAAAGTCAGAGTCAACGTAGTTCGGGAAACTACAGGGAAATTGGCTCGCCAAGACCTCACGTCTTGTGCCTACGTACTTCCACACTGCATGGAAGATCAGAGCTTACGTAGTTCAGGCTAACTACGGCTAAACAGGGTATTCTCACACAACAGTGAGAAATCAAACTGGTTTCAAAGGTACAGGAACCTAAAACTACGGTCTGGTCTCAAATGCACTCGGGCAAGAGAAAAGGGTAACATCAGTCGTCAGCGGGACAGTCTCGATCGCACAGCAGCGAGAGAACAAAAGGTTAGTTGTTAGTGTGCTCGCTAGGATATCGCATCCTATGCCTACATATTCTCGTCTGGTACGAGAAATCAGAGCAGCTGTAGTTCGGCTACTTTCGGGACCACAGCTCAAATCTCGTTTTATTAACATTCTGAAAAATGATTACAATGATTGAATACTGAAAAATAAACTCCTAGAAACTATCCTATCCATCTATAATGGAAAAAATCAAATGGAAAAGAGTCCCCTAACAAGTGGACTTCAAAAACTATCTCTAAAATAAACTCCCTGAAGAAAATATACTCTAAAAAATATTAAATCTACAAACTAATATTTTTTACTATTTTTTCTCTATTCTTTTTCAACTATTTTCTTCTTTTTTTATTTCTTTCTTTTTCTATTTTTTCAAATATTTCTTTTCCTTTTTCTTTTTTCTCAAAATATTTTTCATATATTTTTTCATATTTTTTCATACTTCTTTTTCATATATTTTTTTCCAAATATTTTCTTTTTCTTCATTATTTTTTTATTCCTAAACAAAATATAATAAAGAAAAGAAAAAAAAGGGGGGTACACTGCAGTTACAAGGGGTGCATCCAGCAGTAAAACACATTGGGCCCAGCCCAGAAAAAATAACAAACAGAAACAAAAAACTGGGGAGGGGGTGCATCAAGCGAACCGGAGGTGTGTGCTGGCCATTGCATTGGGCTCAGCCCAATATCCTTCAGCAAAAAACGGAGGGGAAAGTGCAAGAAAAAACGTTGGGCCTCGTGGCCCCAAACACAAACCCGGCCCATCTCCTCATCCTCTCCTTTCACTCTCTCATTCTGAAACCCTAATGGATTTTCCTCCCTCTCTCACGGCGCCGTCACCACCATCCTTTCTCCGTCTCCGACCTCTCTCTGTTCGTTCCTCACCTGGCCAAACAAATCCCCTACTATCCTCTTCTTTAACCTCGAAATCTCCTCCTCTCTACTTCGCTTTCGTTGAACACCACCATCACCGATGATTAACCTACGAAAACAAATCACAACAACAGACAATCCAAACGAATTTTCAATTTCCTATTGAATGTTGTGGGGATATTGATTGAAGATAGGCGTGAGTTTGGGATCGGAGTGAGCTTGTTGATCTTTGATGGAATCGCTTGCAAATCCGAAGTTGACGTTGTTGTTGATTGCGAGTTCAGGCGGATCTTGAATTTGTTAACGTTGTTGTGTTCGATAAGTTCCGATCTGGAGATGTGTTGATAGTGGAAGATCTTTGAACGCTTACGAAGAACACGAGGCTCTCGAAGGTAATACGGAGAAATCTGGAAATAGTATGAATGTTCTTGAAGGAGTGATGAACACATGAAGACTGATGAAGCTTTGTACAATTTTCTGGGGAATGCAGCGATGAACACTAATGGATCTTGATGAAGATCCTGGGAGATTCTTTGAAGGTTCGGACAAAATCATGAGTTCTTTCTGTTGATGATTCTTCATGGATCTTGATGAACGTTGATGGCCACATGACGATCTGTTGGAGAACGTTGAATATTATTGATGAAGATCACTTGAAGGAAGTTTGTTGAAGGTTTCATGGCGTTTCCTGGGGATTTCTTGAACCATGAAGAAGTGACGATGTTGATCGGAGAAAATTTCTGGAGGAAGGTGGTTAGAAGGTTGGATCGGAGGTAGGAGAAGGAATCTGGGAATGAGATGATGAAGATTAGAGGAGAACGATGAATTTCTGGCGTTTTTTGGGTGTTTTAGGGTTTTCCGGTGGAAGTTACGGCGGCCTGAAGTTGTTGGGGCGGTGGTTGCATGGCTGCCGGCCATGCAACCGGTGAGGCTTCAGAGGGAGACACTTGGCATGGGTAGTGGAGGGGTTGTGTGCATGGACGCCACGTGGGGGTGGCGTGGCAGAGAGAGGGAAAGTGTAGTGAGGTGGCGTGATCTGAGGAGTTGTGAAAGTGTGTGGTGGGTCCTTCTGTGAATTACACGTGTTCAGACTTTATATACCACATGTGATATTTTCTGGACCTCTATGAATGGGCTTTACGTGAATGAATTTGGATAATAAGGCCCAGTTAGAAACTCTGAAAAATTAAAATGGACTAATGATTAATGATGACTTAATTCCAACTAATCAAAACCAATTAAATCCTAAACAACTAATATTCTAACTAACAAACAATCAGCCTCTAAAATTTATTTAATATTCTATTAATCTAAACTGAAACTAATATCTAAATCTATATTAATAAAACTAAAAGATTCTATTAACTATGAAAATCTATTAAATCCTATTAAAAGAAAAAACTATCATATTATATCTAAAAGGAAATTTATTAATATCTAATATATCTAAAAACCTTATTAAAACTAATCAAAAGAAAAACCTATTTATTATCTATATTCTATAAAAACCATATTATAAAAGAAATATTTTTTCCTATTAAAACCCTAATATTCTAAAAAGAAAAAGCAATTAAAAATATTAAAAGAATCTATTGATATTCTATATCATTCTAAAATGATTAAAAATCTATTAGAACCCTAATAATGCCTAATAAAATCTAGAAAAATCACAATAATTCCAGAAGGAACAAAAATAGCACCGAACGACAAATAACACTGCGAGAGCGCAACAAAATAGCCGGTAAAAATAAACGGACACCCAAATATCCCTAAAAATAACAGCGCGAGCTGAAAACACCAGGAATAGCACGGCTTCCCAAAAATACGATTCTACCTATCTAAACTAATCAAAAACACCTGAGACGCGAGACGAGGGCTGTGATCCCGATAAAATCAAAACAACTGAAAAAATGCACTATATGCGATATGCGGATGCGAATGCGAGAATGCGTCGAAACATCGAGCCAGATACGGGACCCGGTTGGTCAAATTTTGGGGTGCAACAGGAAGCTTTGTGGAATGCCACGCTTACCAAGCGGAAGGAGCGTGAAGACGAACTGAAGCTGCAGATTGCCACGCTAGAGGCACAGATTAGAGCCCAAGAGGCAAAGATTTCCGAAGAGACATCACTTAGGAGCGCTGTTGAGCTTAGAGTAAGTAACCTTGACGAGAAGCCGAGAGGTTATGAAGTGAAGGCCGGCTCCAAGAGGTACAGACTTGACGAGAGTTCTGGCGAAGGAACCTTCCAAGACGATGCCAAAAAGCTGAGATCCACTGCCGAGCGGCATGCCTTACTGATACAAGAGCTAATCTCCAGACTGGGTCGTTCAGAGACGCTGGGGATATTGGAAGACGTCAGAGCACGCCATTTGGCCTGATTTATCTTTGCCTTGCCTTTGTTATCTGTACTTGTATTTTGACCATCGCCAGGCTTGTTGGCCGAGGTCTCTTCAGTTGTATTCAGTTGTACTCTTGTACTCAGCCTCTTGGAATTTGCTTATATATGAGGGGTTTTCTGATTCCTTGCTTGCTTGATAGGGACTCCATTGTCGTGATGGCCTTCTCTCCAAGACTAGAATCGGGGGGGGGGGATATAACCTGTAGCATATTTACACAATTGCATCTGCATTCATATTGCATGACCGGTATTCTTGAATCTGTATCTTATTTCCTGCATCTTCAGGTTTTTCAGGATTGACGAACAAAGAGTCCACCACTACTCAACCCGAAATAACTGCAAGACAATCATGGATCAAGTCCAAGTGGAGATGCAGGAAATCCGCGAGAAGTTAAATCTGTTTATGCAAGCAATGGAGAACATTGCTAAGGGCCAGGAGAGCCTCCAGACTTTGGTACAGCCGCTGCTGACGCGGGCTAATGGGAATGGCAACAATGACCACAATTCTGCGCACGTTAAGACTATTCCGGAGGATGGGCCCCCTACGACTGTGGTCCCCCCTGTAGTGACCCCTCCTGTTGTGGTTGTAAACGATGGTGCTGGCGCTGGCAATGGTAATGCAGGGAATGGAAATGAGACTGTTGTTAACAATGTTGGATTTGGGGGCGCCAACCAAGGCGGTGGTAACAACAATGGCAGTAATGGTTTCGGCAACAATGGTTTTGGCTACAATGATCAGGGATTTGATTACGTCAATCAGGACGGGAAATTCGGCTTCAACACTCAGGGTTTCAGTTATGACGGTTTTGGTAACACTAACCAAGGGTATGATGGATTTGGTAATATGAATGGTGCTGGGGTGATTCCTGTCAACACTGGGTTTGGACCTGTTAGAGTCAACCAGGGTTTCGGTAACGGGGGACGAGGTCCCATGATCAATCAGCAAGGGTTTGATCGCAACATTGGTTACGACGGATATGGAAATGAAAATGTGAATTGGGGCGAAGACCGCCAGGAGGACGCCTTTTCTGGAAGAGGCATGGGATTTGAAGGACCTGTTGATCCTATGCAGAGGATCAGAATGCTTGAAGAACAGATGAAGGGGGTAGTGAATCAGAACTCCACCGGTTTGGATATGACTAAAATGGGCTTGGTACCAGGACTGAAGGTGCCGTTGAAATTCAAGGCTTCTACTTTTGACAAGTACAAGGGAGACACCTGCCTTAAAGTCCATGTCCGCTCTTACTACAGAAGGATGTCCACGTATTCAGACGATGAAAGGATGCTCATGCATTTCTTTCAGGATAGCTTATCAGGACCTTCGCTTGAATGGTATATGGGGCTGGAGCCCACGCAGATTAAAACCTGGAAGCAGTTGGCTGATGCTTTCGTGACACATTACAAATACAACAGCGATCTGGCACCAAACCGGGTCCAATTGCAGGATTTGTCACAGAAGAACGGTGAAAGCTTTAAAGAGTATGCACAAAGGTGGCGCGATATGGCAGCGAGGGTGCATCCTCCTTTAATTGAAAGGGAGATGAATGATATGTTCATTGGGACATTTACAGGGGTGTTCTACGAAAAATTGTTTAGTGTGTCATTGAGCAGTTTCTCAGATTTGATTCTTATGGGGGAGATGATTGAAAACGGGATTAAAGTTGGAAGGTTCCAAGCAGGTGAGTCTACTTCAACGGGAGGTGCCAGAAAAGCATTTGGTGGTAGACAACAGGGTGATACTAGTGCCGTGTTTGGTGGCAGGGGCAGGGGCAGAAGAAGACATCAGTATGTTCAGCTGCAACATATAGCTAGCGTCACTATCCCGCTTCCTCAACAGAGGCAGCCACAACAACAACAACCACAGCAACAGCAAGGACAGAATCCTGGCCAGAGAAGGGTACAGAATGCGAGAGCGAAAAGAGTGTTCGACGCGCCTTCTTCCACGTATGCAGAACTCCTCCAGACCCTGCTAGGGTTGAACTTGGTCGAAAAGAGGACTTTGGCACCGCCTACAGGGGCAGTACTTCCTTACGGATATGATGCCAACAAGCATTGCGAATTTCATTCTGGGGCACCCGGGCATGATATAGAAGCTTGTCAGGCATTTAAACATAAGGTTCAGGATTTATTGGATATCAAAGCTATTAACTTTGGACAGGTGGGTCCAAATATCGTACAACAGCCTATGCCTAATCACGGGGCAAACGCCATCTTGACAGAGGAGAATCTGAATCTAGTGAGGGATGTCAATGAGCTGAAGACACCATTGGGTGAGATTAAAAGCAGGTTGCTAAAAGGGGGTGTATTCCCGGGTTGTGATGAGTTTTACTTGGATTGTTGGACCCAGCCAGAGGGTTGTAATGAGTTGAAGCAGGGCATTCAGGCTATGATGGATGAAGGGACCTTGCAGTTTGATAAAATCGCAGTTGAAAAGCCTGTAGAGGCGTTGTGTGATGAGCAGAACGATGTTGCGACGGTGACGATTCTGAGGAAAACAATAACGATAACGGCGCCTGCCAGGCGGCCGACGATCACAATTACCAAAGCAGGACCGGTCCCTTTTGAGAGTACTAAAGCAGTGTCGTGGACTTACGGGTTGGAGGTATATTGCGACGGTGAGAAAATTGAAGTCAATGGACAACCAGCTGGGGTTGTAGATAATGTTGTCGGAATAGGGGGCATGACCACAAGCGGAAGAATCTTCACGTCACCCGGGGTAGAGGCGGAAATATTAGCCAAGGGTAAAGCCAAGGTAGTTGAGGGTGGTCCTTCTCAGTCGAATGAAAAGGAAACGCCACTTAAGGATGTGGAGGAGTTTATGAGGCTCATTCGTAAAAGTGATTACAAAATCGTTGAACACCTCCAGCAAACGCCGTCAAAAATTTCCATCCTATCATTGTTGTTATGTTCCAAGGCCCATCGGAACGCTTTGCTGAAGATTCTAGACACGTCGTTCGTTCCTCAAGAGGTTTCTGTTAATCAGTTAGAAGGGGTGATGGCGCATGTCAACGCGGGGCACAGTTTGGGCTTCACAGACTTTGATTTAACTCCTAGAGGGCGAGAGCACAATATGGCATTGCATGTGTCAGTAGAATGCCGGGGCACGGTCATGTCCCATGTTTTAGTAGATACTGGATCTTCCCTGAATGTGCTACCGAAGAAAGCCATGATGAAGTTAGATATCAGGGGGATTATCTGCACGCCCAGTGATTTAGTGGTGAGGGCGTTCGATGGAACGAGGAGGTCAGTTTTCGGATCAATAACATTACCGTTGCAGGTGGGGCCTGAAATATTTGAAACTGAATTCTATATAATGGACATCCAGCCAGCGTATAGTTGTCTTCTTGGGCGCCCATGGATCCATGCTGCCGGGGAAGTCACATCCACGTTACACCAAAAACTGAAGTATATGGTGGGGGATAGTGTTGTCACTGTTTGCGGAGAGGAAGATATTCTGGTTAGCCATTTGTCTTCGTTCAAATATGTGGAAGTCGACGGCGAAATACTTGAAACACTCTGTCAAGCCTTCGAGGGGTTGCGAAGTAAAGACAAAGTTCCAGCGCCTAGTACAACATTGGATGTGGCAGTGTCATCGTACAAAGAGGCTCAAGCTCTAGTGCAGGCAGGCAAAACCAAGGGCCGGGGGCAGGTATTGGAGATTCCCGTGAAGAATAACAAGTTCGGGCTTAGATATCATCCTTCATCATCAGCATCCTCTTCAGGAACGCCCAAGTTCAGAGGGCCGATAACCATCACGCCAAATGGAGTGAGCTTCGAGACTTTCAATGCCGTTTCCGATGCTGAAGACGGAGATAGCGACTGTGATATGGACGCATGGATCAAGCCAAGCGTGCCAGGACAAAGTCTATGCAATTGGTCTATCCGGGAAACTGTTCCTGTGACAACTAAACAGTAATGATTTGTTTTCTTAATTGTTGAATAATCCTGTGTCTTACCCGGGACATAGTGTCGCTACTGCGAAAATCGGCGTCGGCTGAACAGAAGAGTCGCCACCGTGCGTTATTTATCCCAACGGAGGGAAAGGAAACGCTCAGAGTAAACCTACCGCAAAGACGGGAGAGGTATGGTCGTCGCAACCAAAACCTGGATTCAGGAGTCGGTTACGCAAGGGGAAGGTATTAGCACCCCTCACGTCCGTCGTACTCGACGGGATCCACGCTTGTTTTCGGGTATGGATTGTTATTCTATCTACTCTACAGGTCAGGGGTTAAAAGAAAATAAAATGAAAATAAAATGACTCGGCAAAGTATCGCACTTTATGCCTACGTATTCCCGTCTGGAACGAGAAATCAGAGTCAACGTAGTTCGCCTACCTACGGGAAAGGAGGGGAAGGTTGCTCGCTAGGATATCGCATCCTATGCCTACGTACTTTCATACAGCATGAAAGATCAGAGCAAACGTAGTTCGGGCCACGTACGACACAAGTCTGTTTTGATTGTTTTTGTTCCTTCTGAAAAGGGTTTTTTTGATTAACAGTCCCAGCGGACAAAAATGACGTCTTGATGAGTTCACATTCTTTTACGGAAGAAGTGTCTTTTATTGTGTTTGAAATCTTTATTGTGTTTATCTGTTTGTTTTGAGAAAGAAAGAGACAGAACTCTAATCTACGGTTGCGAAGGGAATCAAACTAACCTAATGTTATCATGCATGGGTTAAGACCTAGTGTCTATCATGCTCCTCTCTTGCACAGAGAGAAACATAGATCCTAAGGGAATAGACAGAAACAGAAACAATAGCAGATATATACAGTAAAGCAGTAAAATGCATGGATGCAACAATACAAGCGAGGCAAGGGAGTCCCACTCAACCTCGAACCTAGAAAACAATAGGCAAAAGTGAACAGGATTCACTTTCAACCCAACAGGTTAAACAACAAACAATACAGTCCGGGAAACCAATCAATACATCAGAAATGAAATACAGCAAAAATAAACAGCCACAACAGCTCTGCATCAACATCTGTCTTCAAGTCATCTCCAATCAGCTATAAGCTTTAGCAAGCCTCAATCTCCATCTCCACAGCCTTCAAGCAAGGTCTCTGATTATCAGTCTTTGGTCTACAATGGCTTTTCTTCAAGTCCTAACCTCCAAGCTGAGGAATCAATCACAAGAGTGAATCGGGTGTTAAGCAATTAGTTGACCACCAAGGGTGGCAAACAAACTGCTGACAACACATAGAATATTTCTCTCAAGAGTTCTATCCCTTAGACACTATCACCAAGCCTTCCAAAGGAAGGGGGTGAGTGTCTTAGAGAGACTCTGCATCACAGAGAAGAATGGAGGCAGTCAAGACCTTCCATGTTTGAGAATCAAGCTTGCTACTCTAGAGCTCTGCCTAGCTCCTAGATCCTATAGACTTCAACAGCTGCCAGCACAGAATCTCCTCTTCAACTCTGGAAGTTGGTCTTCAAGCTCTTGATCTCCAATGGCTTCATCATCACAAGTCTTCAACTCTCCCAATCCCCAAGCAATCCCAATGCCCACACAGACAAATCATAATCCCCAGAGAGGGCACACCACACCAGTCAAACAAACACAGACAGTATTAATAGCAGTAGGGGAATCCTAATATTTTCTAAGGGATCTAATAACTACCCATAATCCCTATAGTCCCATATACCAAAAATTCAATCTCTAAATCCTAAGGGAAATGAACTAATTCACCTATATTGTCACCTAAACCCTAGTTTTGTTCATGTTATTCACACCTAATCAAATCACCTAGAATTAATTTCTAAAAATATGAACTAAATTGCATATACAATCTAACAATATCTACTAACCAACCTAAAAAGAATGGGTTAAAAATATTAAAGCATTTGATCAAACTAAAATTACCAAATTCATGTACTAAACAAAATATTATTTACACCTAATTAAAAGAAAAACATGCCAAAAATATAAAAATGAGATGAACTGGGAATTTTTTGGTATGATATTTTTCTTGACAAAATTAAGAAAAGAATGCAAAAAGAACCAATGAAAAATAAGCATTTTCCAATTTGTTATGAATTTTGAAAGATTTAATGTTTTTAAAAGGAATTAAAATGAATTAATATGCATGGAGGGTGCAGCGAGTAAAGAAATCAGTTAAAACATAGAAACGGGCCAGGCAGTGGGGGTACGAATAACAACTTGGCACTAGGCCCAGGAAGCATCAGAAAACCAACAAAAATAAAAAAAGCTGGGAACGGTGTAACTAGCAATATTTCCAGTTCATTCACGATGGGCCTTGGTTTGAGGGGTGTGAAAAGCAAGCACATGTGAGGCCCAATCTGAAACAATAAGTGAAACGGTGCGCTTCGATGTTTAAATTTCCCTTCGTTTTCGTCCTTCAATCGTGGCCGTTGGTTAAGTCTCCAGGTCAAAGTCAAACAAAAGATCCAACGCCTGTCCATCATCGTCCCCAAATGGCTCTAGGGTTTCTGAAAGAAACAGTCCCATGCACGCATCTTCCATCTCCTTGTTCTCTCTCCATTCTCCATGGATGCCTTCGATCCAAAGAGCAAAGTTGCTCTAGAAACTCCCCTCTACACAGCCATAACCATAACTCCTCCTAAAACTCAAGCAACAATGGAACCCGATACACATAGCAGTTGGAATCCACCATTTTCACCTGTGATCAAACCTCTCAATTCTCCATAATTCTTGCCCTAACATACTCTACACATTATGCTGATCATCACAAGCTAATAACCTAATATTTTCATGTAATATTCCAAGAGTTATCCATCCAAACAGTTTTGGTACACCATGATCAAACTCCATGAAAGCTCTCCAAACTTGGTGGAATCAGTCATCTAACCTATCTTACCATTTCTATGCTAACAAAACCTAGTAATCCTAACCTAAACATGCAATTCGAAGGAGAAACATACCTGGTGCAATTGATGAAAACAGGTGCTAAATCTTCTTGATCCAAGGCTAGAAATGAGTGGAAAATGATCAAGGAACTTGGTGATGAGTTCTGTATGCAACAAATGGTGCTCCAAGGCTTTGAATCTCCCAATTCCAAAATTCTTGCTTCTTGAATGATCAACTTGCACAGCTCGAATCCTCCTTCAATTTCACCAATCTTGATGTGAATTATGATCCTTGGATGATGATGATGAAGATCCAATCAGAAAATGTGAAGATTGATGAGAATTTGAGAGAGTTTGAATTGATTTTGCAAGTGGGAGAAAGTGTATGAAACTTGTGTTTATGAACAATAATGAAGCACCAACCCTTGCATGAACCTATTCATATCAATATATAGGTGAGTTTAGAAACTCCTAGAAGCTTGGAGAAACTTCCCATGTATGATTTCCCTTGGATTTGGCTTATGTACCTTCCATTATAAGTAACCATGAGTAACTTTCAAAACTTGAACTAAACTCAAAATTCCACTTTATCCAATGTTTTCAAAATGATTTTTCCATTCAAAATGACCTATAATTTCACCTCATTTGGCCAAAATATGAAAAATCTCATTTTTAAGTCCTTTTTTATTCATTAAATCCACCAATTTTGAAACCTTGTGCTATGAACCTTTCCAATCTCTCATGGTCACTTTTCTAGACTCAAAATGTCATTTGGAACAAGTTTTATGTTGTGAAGTTTTTCATTTGAAGCTTCCTTGTATGAGTTTTGGGCATAGGCTTGAATGACCTGTAATTCTCAAATGACTAAAATACCCTTTGCTTGCCAAGACCATAAGTAGAGTTCCACAAATCAGATGAAGGCATACTATACCATTCTATAAAGCTAAGACAATGAGGAACAATTCTTATGTTGACCAGAAATTCATTTGAAATCTACTTGAGGGGTAAAAGTTTCTTGGAAGTCAAGTCACTTTCACAGACAAAATTTCAGATACCTCAGATGACCTGTAACTTGCAAGGACCATAACTTGAGTTCTATAAATCTCCTTAATGTCTTCTACCACTCAAATTAAAGGTATTGAGATCCTCTACAAGTTTCATGTTGGCCAAGGATCCATTTTAAGCTTTCATTTTGACTTATCTTGCTTGGAAATTTTACCTAAATTAGGGGATTTTACACAGAAACCCTAATTTAGAAACTCCTCCTCTCCTTGATTTCTCTTGATTTCTTCTTAGAATATCACCATATCCTTATTCTTCATGTCAAATGATGAACCCCACATCTCTCCAATAGACCTTAATGCCTTTCAATCAGTCAATTAACCTAGAGTTGACCCCAGATGAAACCCTAGTTGACTGTCTTCAACTGCAATTCTTGTGATCATTCCAATGACTTGTCTCCTTCTTCAAATGACTTTCTAAGTCTCCCATGATGTCTAAATACTCTCCATGCTCAGCCTACAGCTCACAATTTCTTTGATGATCCTAGATACCCTCAGATAGGAGATGGAGGCCCTGCTTGATTCATTGACCTCTTTAGCTTTCAAATTCTTTCTGATGACTTGAAGGAGCTTGGATTAGAATAATAACCTCTTGATAGGCTCATAGAGATGAGAATAATGATTGGTCCCTGTTGGATGATTTACTATGCTATGCTATGCAGATGATTAGACTATGTACATGCCTCTATATGCAAATGCTAATGATATTGAAACATAAACCAAGGTTAGAAAAGGTTGGGCAAATTTTAGGGTGCAACAGCTGCCCCTATTCAAGCGACTTGGACCCGATTGGGTGAAGAGCGAACGGCCTTCAAACATTCGAGGTACGAGACGGTTGAATACTAAGAACCCGAAAATTTGCCAACCGCAGAAATAAACTGCACCACTGCTTGGGGAACGACATCCACTGCCTGGATCTGACTGTTATGGCTACCAACTGATCCATTAGCGACCGTGCTGGGGATGACTCGTCTTTCCACGTAAGGAATAACCGTTCCACGTTAGGAATAACACCGTCCACGTTAGGACTCACCTTTCCACGTAAGGAGTAACCGTTCCACGTTAGGAATAACACCGTCCACGTTAGGACTCACCTTTCCACGTAAGGAATGAACTTCTTCTTCGTCAAACTCTTCCACGTAAGGAATACGTCTTCTTTTGAATCTGTCCACGTCAGGACTAAACCCCTTCCACGTCAGGAATACACTCTTTCTTTCCACGTCAGGAATACAAGCCTCTTTCCACGTAAGGAATACTATCTTTCCACGTAAGGAATCACAATCTTTCCACGTAAGGAATACAATCTTGATTTGAATCTGTCCACGTAAGGACCCCAATCTTTCCACGTAAGGAATACAATCTCAATCTGTCCACGTAAGGACTCCAATCTTCTTTCCACGTAAGGAATACTATATCAATCTTTCTTTCCACGTTAGGGATGCCATCTTTCCACGTAAGGAACACCTCTTTTTCCATGTTAGGAATACAACTTTCCACGTAAGGAATCAACTTATTTCCACGTTAGGAATACAACTTTCCACGTAAGGAATCAATCTTTCCACGTAAGGAATCATATTTTGATTCGTCCATGTAAGGTCTCCCACTTGATATGTCCACGTAAGGACTCAATCTTTCCATGTTAGGAATCAAACTTTGATCTGTCCACGTCAGGACTAAACTTTTCCACGTAAGGAAACAACTTCTCTTTCCACGTAAGGAATCAACTTCTTTTCCACGTAAGGAATAACTTCTTTGATCTGTCCGCGTCAGGACTAAACTCTTCCACGTAAGGAAACAACTTCTCTTTCCACGTAAGGAATCAACTTCTTTTCCACATAAGGAATAACTTCTTTGATCTGTCCGCGTCAGGACTAAACTTTTCCACGTAAGGAAACAACTTCTCTTTCCACGTAAGGAATCAACTTCTTTTCCACGTAAGGAATCACTTTCTTTCCACGTAAGGAATCTATCTTCTTTCCACGTAAGGAATCTATCTTCTTTTCCACGTAAGGAATCTATCTTCTTTTCCACGTAAGGAATCTTATCTTTCCACGTAAGGAATCAATCTTTCCACGTTAGGAATCATAACTTTTCCACGTAAGGAATACAATTTTCTTTCCACGTAAGGAGAACATCGTCCATGTTAGGACCCACCTTTCCACGTCAGGAACACCATCTTAATCTGTCCACGTAAGGACTCCAATCTTTCCATGTGAGGAATACAATCTTTCCACGCAAGGAAACCATCTTTTGCTTTGTCCACGTAAGGACTTCAATCTTTCCACGTGAGGAAACCGTATCGTCTTGATCTGTCCACGTAAGGACTCTAATCTTTCCACGTGAGGAATACAATTCATCTTGATTCGTCCACGTAAGGACTCCAATCTTTCCACGTAAGGAATAAACTTGCTCTTCCACGTAAGGAGTAACTTCTTTCCACGTCAGGAATAAACTTGTCCACGTCAGGACTCACGTTTCGTCTTGATTTGTCCACGTAAGGACTGAACTTTCCACGTAAGGAATAACTTGTCCATGTTAGGATTGCATCGTCCACGTTAGGACCTCCCTTTCCACGTTAGGAATAACTCTCTTCTTGATTTGTCCTCAACCACCTGCGTGACGCCACAAGCCTTGAATCCACAATTAATTCCAAATTTTGCTACAATAAGCATGCATCGAGCCAAAGGTAATAACTCCTTCGACCGGGGTATAACTCCTTCAACCAGGGTATAGCTCCTTCAACCAGGATATAACTCCTTCAACCAGGGTATAACTCCTTCAACCAGGATATAACTCCTTCAACCAGGGTATAACTCCTTCAACCAGGATATAACTCCTTCAACCAGGGTATAACTCCTTCAACCAGGGTATAACTCCTTCAACCGGGGTATAACTCCTTCAACCAGGGTATAACTCCTTCAACCGGGGTAATAACTCCTTCAACCAGGGTAATAACTCCTTCAACCAGGGTAATAACTCCGAAGGTTTAATCCACAAGATTCTTGTAACAACAATCCGAAGAAAAACTCTACTGGGGTAATTCTGACGACAGCCGTCAAACACCTACTTCGACGGCAAGTAGTAATTTCAAGATTTTCAATACTGACGTGACAAAAGTCTGAAGAAAACTTCGCTGGGGAAGAAGAGAAACTCGACCAAGCAACTCTGATGGGGAAGAAAACTCTACTGGGGAAATCACGGCGATAACTCCAAAAAATCTGAACTATGAAATCTTGTAATGCCGACATAACAGCGACCTGAGAAGGACTCAGCTGGGGAAAAGAGAAACTCAACTAAGCAACTCTGCTAGGGGTCCACATGATAGGACGAACACGATCACTGCTCGCCTTGCGCCACAAATTCGGCTATCCGAACATCTCCCTGAATCATAATCTCAATTATCTGCAGGGGGAAACAAACATCTGAAACCAACGAGGTAACCAACCTGGTTTATGTTTCGTATGCGTATGCATATGTTTGACTCTTTCTATGGCGTAATGCTCCATTCAGGATGGAAATGCTACGCATTGAAATGCAAGTATGATGCAAATATGATGTTGTATGCAATATGCTAATGCAGGCTCGGGCTGCTGGAGAAAGTCGGGTACAGAAAACCACTTCAGCAAAATAAATGCTGAAGACAAAGCCAACTCCGCTGGGGATAAACCGGATATCACAGAATTATTCCAGCGAAATAAATGCTGGAAGAGTAGCACCAACTCCGCTGGGGATAGCCAGGTGCTACAGAATTATTCCAGCAAAATAAATGTTGGAAGAGTGAAGCCAACTCTGCTGGGAACCTGGGAACTTGACCAAGCACCTCGTTGAAGTAACACCCTGCTGGGGAATATAACTCTGCTGGAGAATCGCAGGTGTGCACAGTATGATTGAATTTCTGCTGGAGAGTGAACAGGTATCCTACGGTATTCCGACAAAATAAATGCCGGGACACACAACCAACTCTGCCTGGGGAGAGTTTTAATCTTCGAGTTCCACTGGGAGGAAAGACAACATTGGTTGGAAAGAGAACTCCGCTGGGACGGGACGATTCTCTTGGGGAAACCAAGTGATTCCGCTAGGAGAGAGTAAATGACCCTGCGGGGAAAGGTAAACTGCCTGAATACAGCTCACAGATATTAATCTTCTGCGGCTAAACCCACTCTGCTTGAGATACACTGTCTGAATACGGCCTTATAATCTTAGGATCGCCAAACTCTGCTGAGGATGAATGACTTTGCTGGAGCATGTGCTTTGGATAAGCTACAGCTAGCTGGGGAATTTGATCCTTCTTCAGGAAGCACATTGTTATCTCGGAAACGCGACCTGCGCGGGGATCGAATCTTTCGCTACGAACTCCTGGTCCACACTGCAATCTTCTGATAGCCCACCTTCTCGGAACTCTGCTTCGGGGACACTAACATGCCCCAGTCTGTGTTCTTGCATTCTTCTTCTCGAAAGGAAACCCTAGTCAGGACTCTATCTTGAAATAGCTTGCCCCTGAATCTGCAACAACTTTGGAATGGACCCTGTAGTCTTTGCATCCTGACGTCCAGACATGGACCGCTTATACAATTTCGACCCTCGAAGAGGTGCTCTGTCAAAAGTAGCTCTCGTGCTCTTAGGGTGACCTTAGTCTGGTAATGCCTTTGCCCCTGATTGATTGATTCGCAGAACAATGCCCATAACTATGAGAGATTTGCCAAATCTTGACCTGACTGCCCCAGATTTACTGATTCTAGGATGACTGACTCTACCTGAATTAATCAGTATAGCTTGCCCCAGTTCACGAAACATTTAGGCATTCTGCATTTTATCCCGATCAGACCTTCCACTGTAGGAATCTTTCCTGTCGGCATGCGCTTACTCGCAAGTAAAACAAGTTGTTCTGCATAAAAGATATATTGAACACAATGCATATGACAGTTTCAAAACCCAAGTCTGTTCACTGGAAAAAAATTTGCGACATGTAATGAATCAATTATCAAAATGTCAATATGAAAGTTGGCAAGAGGAACCCTTTTAGGAGTCAGTTCCGATGCGATCTTTACCGAAGTATGCTCTCGGACTAAACCTGTTTCAATTAGGACTTTTCCGGGTTGTAACGTGGTCAGGTTCACGGTTAACAAGGAAAGACATAGGCTCAAAGTTTATTTTCACCCACCCATTCTCCATGATGTTCTCCAATCCTATGTTCAGCTAATCTGACTTCAGCGTTCACCTATTAGAGGTGGAATGATAGGAGTAATGGTTCAGGATACCACACATTTTTTCTTTTTGAGTGACAGTCATTTGCTTTTCGTCTTTGGGTGCCTAGAGTCACACGACTTTGTCCTTTTCGAGGATTTTTTCTCTTTTTTGACAATCCTTTTCGTCTTTCGTTTTTTCATTCCCTAACTTCTGCCTGGACTGAGTATCTTTTGAGATTCTTTTGATTTTCCAGTCCAGCGGGATGCCCCTGTTTTTTTGCCTAAGTCATTTGTTTTCAAGTTCTGACTTAGCGGGCTTTTGATTCTTTTCGCTTTTCGTTTTTTTTCCGACCAAGTCATGTGACACTGGTTTGTATGACTTTTTGTGGAATAATGTGACTGTTTCACTCTTTGTCGGCAAGGTTTAACCATTGTGGTTCTTTAGGCACGACCCATATGGGTGCGATTTATCCTCGAACGGACACTCCTTTCGCGATTTGATCGCTTGGCCAAACTAACTGACACCTACCCTGCCCCGGGTTAAGATTTAGGGTTTTTTCATTTTCAAAAAGAAACTCCTACTACTGGCTCAAAGGGGTTATCAAGGGATTATCTTCCTTATATCTCCGGTGTTTATGGATTGAAACAATGCCTGTATTTCATCAACAAGTTTTTTATCCAAAAGCATACAATCGGAATATTATTCGTCATCTGTTTTCGTCATCCTCCCCGGATTCCTACTAAAACAAGCATTAAGCATTAAAGAAACACAAAGAGTGAACACGACTGGATTAATTCAAAACATGCATATTCATTTCGTTTATCAATATCAATTGAAAAACAACAAGTTTTAGAAGCGAAATTTGCAATTAAACAGAAAAGAAACTACAAATGCGAAGACATGAACAAGATAACATGAAAAATGTCGGTGTCTCAGAACTGGACTTCATGCACATTGTCTTATTGGCGAGTCAACCATCCTCAGAAACTATCATCAGGGGTAATCTACTGTTGTCTCGATCTTCTTTCAACAGCCCGATCAAACCTGGGAAACTTTTTCATCACCCCGGCTTTTGCTTGTCTATGGCCTTGCACCACCTTGGGGACCCTATCAGGGAAGTTAATAACCCTGCCGTCGATTAGATCCTGGACGTTATGCTTGAACGCGTGGCAACCTTCAATATCATGTCCGGGAGCCCCGGAGTGGAATTCACAGTGCCTGCTTGCGTCATAACCATACGGAGGAGTGCCTGCTATTGGCGCCAGAGTTCTTTTCTCCACCAAGTTCAATCTTAGCAGTGTCTGTAACAAATCTGCGTACGTTGAGGGAGGCTTTTCAAACACCCTCCTTGGCTTCTTTCCCCGAATTCTTTGTTGAGCCGGATATTGGCATCTTGTATGCTGCTGGCTTTGCTCGGACGTTTCCTTAGGCTCACGCGTTATCATCCTTAAGTTCAACCCTGGCATTGGCAACTGTTGTGGACATGGGGACTTAGCTTCCAATGGCTCTGGGATATACCTTGATTCGTCTGCGACCTCTGGCGGGGAAATAGGAATATCAGTCCCTGAAACTTTTATACCCCCCGGTACAAACTCAATTATTTTCTCATCCAGCAAATCTTGAATCTTATGCTTAAAAGCTTTGCAGTTTGCAATGTCATGCCCCGGTGCGCCGGAGTGGAAGGCACAATGGGCGTTCAAGTCATAGTCTGGTGGTGGCTGCCCTGTCAGGGGAACCAAAATGCGGGGCTCAACCAGTTGAAGTTGGAACAAGAGTTGCACCAGCTGATCATAATCCACTGGGATCTCATCAAATACTCTGCTAGAAAACCTCATTCTCTTGCCACCCCTCCTTGGGTTATCCTGCAAAATCAATTGCGACTGCTGACGAGGAGAATCCTGAGCTTCGAATCGTGGAGAGGGTCTCCTACGCCTATCATGCGTGGGTAATGGTTCTTCAGACCCCTGAGGAGCAGATAAGCCAGCCGCGTCTTCAGACATTTGCCCTCCTTCTCTTCTGAGTACGTTCCTTAATATTTCAGCCATCAACCCCATTTGTGCCTTCAATCGGCAGTTCTCCTCTTCTAGCGTCTCTTGATTCGAGCGCAACACTTGCATATCTTTCGTGAACTGCCCCAGCTGGCCTCGAACATCCGTTAATTCTGCTTGAACCTGCTTGATGTCTATCCCCACAAGTTGGCGTATGCGGCCTGGGAGAAAACCTTGGTTCTCTTGCTGAGCAAAATCGGCAGCCCTATCATTAGCCCGTGCAATCAGAGGCTGCACCATATTCCGCAACTGTTCCTGACTCTTGGCCATGGCTTCCATTACCTGTATGAGCCGCATTATGTTGTCGTGCACCTCTTGCATCTCAGTCTGATCCTGACTCATGACTTCCTTACTGCTGCTTCTGGCTGAATGCCAGGGAATTCTTCGGTCGCTAATCTGGGAGGACCTGGAAGATGCAGGAGATGAGATACAGTTTGATGATTACCTGTAATGCAATATGAATGTGAATGAAACGCAATGTGTATGCAAACAATGCAATGCAAGTAACATGCAACAGGGACCAAGTGCCGTGGCTGAGAAGCCTGAACCCTATCAAGAAGTCTCAGATAAACTCTCCATAAGTCCTCAAACTCTGGCCTCAGATAGACCTCATATAAATCTCTAAGACTGGTCTCTGATAGACCCACATCATAACTCTAACTGGTCTCTGGCAGACCTCATACACAACTTCAAGTGGTCTCTGACAGACCTCAGAACCCTCCACCTGGTCTCTGACAGACCCCAGAACTCTCCAGCTGGTCTCTAACAGACCTCAGAACTCTCCAACTGGTCTCTGACAGACCTCAGAACTCTCCATAAATACCCAGGATCTCAGATCAAGAAATAACCGGTGTCTGAAGGTCTAGTTACCTGCATAACCCCAAACCCTCTCACAGGTGGATGTCCTAGTAACTGACAAAGGTACGGCATCCTATGCGGTCGTCGGCGTCACAGACTTTCAGGGTTGATGATATGATTCCCAGAAGGAGTGGCATCATCAAATCCTGAAGAGGCCTCACTTAGCCAACTTCCAAATGATCGGTCCCCAGAGTCGACAATTCAACTAACCAGCAACCCACGCCAACCAAAGGAAGGGGCAGGAGGCCAACCAGAGGAACCTCGTCTGAGTGTAGATTTCGCGGGACACCAAGGCAAGCAAAGCAAGCGGGCGCCCACTAATCTCTACTCTAATTCTAGGTGCACTCAAGCCCAGGTCCGGCTTATCTCTCAATCATGGAACACCCGTCACACCCACAATACAGCAATAATAATCAATATATATAATGCTGAAAATAAAGGTCAGAAATATAAATCCATACAAAATCCTCGACGGGAAAACAAGCGTTAGGATTGACTCTCTTAAGGGACGCTGGATCCCAAATGCATAAGAACTATCGCAGTCCTTAGCAGCCAGGGGACGTTGGATCCCCAGCAGAGTCGCCAGCTGCTGGGGATTGCCCCAAACAGCTAGGAAAAACCTAAGGCAAGACTCGAATAGGGAACCATCGCATTTCCCCAGCAGAGTCGCCAGCTGTCGCTACTGCGAAAATCGGCGCCGGCTGAACATAAGAGTCGCCACCGTGCGTTATTTATCCCAACGGAGGGAAAGGAAACGCTCAGAGTAAACCTACCGCAAAGACGGGAAAGGTATGGTCGTCGCAACCAAAACCTGGATTCGGGAGTCGGTTACGCAAGGGGAAGGTATTAGCACCCCTCACGTCCGTCGTACTCGACGGGATCCACGCTTGTTTTCGGGTATGGATTGTTATTCTATCTACTCTACAAGTCAGGGGTTAAAAGAAAATAAAATGAAAATAAAATGACTCGGCAAAGTATCGCACTTTATGCCTACGTATTCCCGTCTGGAACGAGAAATCAGAGTCAACGTAGTTCGCCTACCTACGGGAAAGGAGGGGAAGGTTGCTCGCTAGGATATCGCATCCTATGCCTACGTACTTTCATACAGCATGAAAGATCAGAGCAAACGTAGTTCGGGCCACGTAAGACACAAGTCTGTTTTGATTGTTTTTATTCCTTCTGAAAAGGGTTTTTTTGATTAACAGTCCCAACGGACAAAAATGACGTCTTGATGAGTTCACATTCTTTTACGGAAGAAGTGTCTTTTATTGTGTTTGAAATCTTTATTGTGTTTATCTGTTTGTTTTGAGAAAGAAAGAGACAGAACTCTAATCTACGGTTGCGAAGGGAATCAAACTAACCTAATGTTATCATGCATGGGTTAAGACCTAGTGTCTATCATGCTCCTCTCTTGCACAGAGAGAAACAGAGATCCTAAGGGAATAGACAGAAACAAAAACAATAGCAGATATATACAGTAAAGCAGTAAAATGCATGGATGCAACAATACAAGCGAGGCAAGGGAGTCCCACTCAACCTCGAACCTAGAAAACAATAGGCAAAAGTGAACAGGATTCACTTTCAACCCAACAGGTTAAACAGCAAACAATACAGTCCGGGAAACCAATCAATACATCAGAAATGAAATACAGCAAAAATAAACAGCCACAGCAGCTCTGCATCAACATCTGTCTTCAAGTCATCTCCAATCAGCTATAAGCTTTAGCAAGCCTCAATCTCCATCTGCACAGCCTTCAAGCAAGGTCTCTGATTATCAGTCTTTGGTCTACAATGGCTTTTCTTCAAGTCCTAACCTCCAAGCTGGGGAATCAATCACAAGAGTGAATCGGGTGTTAAGCAATTAGTTGACCACCAAGGGTGGCAAACAAACTGCTGACAACACATAGAATATTTCTCTCAAGAGTTCTATCCCTTAGACACTATCACCAAGCCTTCCAAAGGAAGGGGGTGAGTGTCTTAGAGAGACTCTGCATCACAGAGAAGAATGGAGGCAGTCAAGACCTTCCATGTTTGAGAATCAAGCTTGCTACTCTAGAGCTCTGCCTAGCTCCTAGATCCTATAGACTTCAACAGCTGCCAGCACAGAATCTCCTCTTCAACTCTGGAAGTTGGTCTTCAAGCTCTTGATCTCCAATGGCTTCATCATCACAAGTCTTCAACTCTCCCAATCCCCAAGCAATCCCAATGCCCACACAGACAAATCATAATCCCCAGAGAGGGCACACCACACCAGTCAAACAAACACAGACAGTATTAATAGCAGTAGGAGAATCCTAATATTTTCTAAGGGATCTAATAACTACCCATAATCCCTATAGTCCCATATACCAAAAATTCAATCTCTAAATCCTAAGGGAAATGAACTAATTCACCTATATTGTCACCTAAACCCTAGTTTTTTTCATGTTATTCACACCTAATCAAATCACCTAGAATTAATTTCTAAAAATATGAACTAAATTGCATATACAATCTAACAATATCTACTAACCAACCTAAAAAGAATGGGTTAAAAATATTAAAGCATTTGATCAAACTAAAATTACCAAATTCATGTACTAAACAAAATATTATTTACACCTAATTAAAAGAAAAACATGCCAAAAATATAAAAATGAGATGAACTGGGAATTTTTTGGTATGATATTTTTCTTGACAAAATTAAGAAAAGAATGCAAAAAGAACCAATGAAAAATAAGCATTTTCCAATTTGTTATGAATTTTGAAAGATTTAATGTTTTTAAAAGGAATTAAAATGAATTAATATGCATGGAGGGTGCAGCGAGTAAAGAAATCAGTTAAAACATAGAAACGGGCCAGGCAGTGGGGGTACGAATAACAACTTGGCACTAGGCCCAGGAAGCATCAGAAAACCAACAAAAATAAAAAAGCTGGGAACGGTGTAACTAGCAATATTTCCAGTTCATTCACGATGGGCCTTGGTTTGAGGGGTGTGAAAAGCAAGCACATGTGAGGCCCAATCTGAAACAATAAGTGAAACGGTGCGCTTCGATGTTTAAATTTCCCTCCGTTTTCGTCCTTCAATCGTGGCCGTTGGTTAAGTCTCCAGGTCAAAGTCAAACAAAAGATCCAACGCCTGTCCATCATCGTCCCCAAATGGCTCTAGGGTTTCTGAAAGAAACAGTCCCATGCACGCATCTTCCATCTCCTTGTTCTCTCTCCATTCTCCATGGATGCCTTCGATCCAAAGAGCAAAGTTTCTCTAGAAACTCCCCTCTACACAGCCATAACCATAACTCCTCCTAAAACTCAAGCAACAATGGAACCCGATACACATAGCAGTTGGAATCCACCATTTTCACCTGTGATCAAACCTCTCAATTCTCCATAATTCTTGCCCTAACATACTCTACACATTATGCTGATCATCACAAGCTAATAACCTAATATTTTCATGTAATATTCCAAGAGTTATCCATCCAAACAGTTTTGGTACAACATGATCAAACTCCATGAAAGCTCTCCAAACTTGGTGGAATCAGTCATCTAACCTATCTTACCATTTCTATGCTAACAAAACCTAGTAATCCTAACCTAAACATGCAATTCGAAGGAGAAACATACCTGGTGCAATTGATGAAAACAGGTGCTAAATCTTCTTGATCCAAGGCTGGAAATGAGTGGAAAATGATCAAGGAACTTGGTGATGAGTTCTGTATGCAACAAATGGTGCTCCAAGGCTTTGAATCTCCCAATTCCAAAATTCTTGCTTCTTGAATGATCAACTTGCACAGCTCGAATCCTCCTTCAATTTCACCAATCTTGATGTGAATTATGATCCTTGGATGATGATGATGAAGATCCAATCAGAAAATGTGAAGATTGATGAGAATTTGAGAGAGTTTGAATTGATTTTGCAAGTGGGAGAAAGTGTATGAAACTTGTGTTTATGAACAATAATGAAGCACCAACCCTTGCATGAACCTATTCATATCAATATATAGGTGAGTTTAGAAACTCCTAGAAGCTTGGAGAAACTTCCCATGTATGATTTCCCTTGGATTTGGCTTATGTACCTTCCATTATAAGTAACCATGAGTAACTTTCAAAACTTGAACTAAACTCAAAATTCCACTTTATCCAATGTTTTCAAAATGATTTTTCCATTCAAAATGACCTATAATTTCACCTCATTTGGCCAAAATATGAAAAATCTCATTTTTAAGTCCTTTTTTATTCATTAAATCCACCAATTTTGAAACCTTGTGCTATGAACCTTTCCAATCTCTCATGGTCACTTTTCTAGACTCAAAATGTCATTTGGAACAAGTTTTATGTTGTGAAGTTTTTCATTTGAAGCATCCTTGTATGAGTTTTGGGCATAGGCTTGAATGACCTGTAATTCTCAAATGACCAAAATACCCTTTGCTTGCCAAGACCATAAGTAGAGTTCCACAAATCAGATGAAGGCATACTATACCATTCTAGAAATCTAAGACAATTAGGAACAATTCTTATGTTGACCAGAAATTCATTTGAAATCTCCTTGAGGGGTAAAAATTTCTTGGAAGTCAAGTCACTTTCACAGACAAAATTTCAGATACCTCAGATGACCTGTAACTTGCAAGGACCATAACTTGAGTTCTATAAATCTCCTTAATGTCTTCTACCACTCAAATTAAAGGTCTTGAGATCCTATACAAGTTTCATGTTGGCCAAGGATCCATTTGAAGCTTGCATTTTGACTTATCTTGCTTGGAAATTTGACCTAAATTAGGGGATTTTACACAGAAACCCTAATTTAGAAACTCCTCCTCTCCTTGATTTCTCTTGATTTCTTCTTAGCATATCACCATATCCTTATTCTTCATGTCAAATGATGAAACCCACATCTCTCCAATAGACCTTAATGCCTTTCAATCAGTCAATTGACCTAGAGTTGACCTAGAGTTGACCCCAGATGAAACCCTAGTTGACTGTCTTCAACTGCAATTCTTGTGATCATTCCAATGACTTGTCTCCTTCTTCAAATGACTTTCTAAGTCTCCCATGATGTCTAAATACTCTCCATGCTCAGCCTACAGCTCACAATTTCTTTGATGATCCTAGATACCCTCAGATAGGAGATGGAGGCCCTGCTTGATTCATTGACCTCTTTAGCTTTCAAATTCTTTCTGATGACTTGAAGGAGCTTGGATTAGAATAATAACCTCTTGATAGGCTCATAGAGATGAGAATAATGATTGGTCCCTGTTGGATGATTTACTATGCTATGCTATGCAGATGATTAGACTATGTACATGCCTCTATATGCAAATGCTAATGATATTGAAACATAAACCAAGGTTAGAAAAGGTTGGGCAAATTTTAGGGTGCAACAGCTGCCCCTATTCAAGCGACTTGGACCCGATTGGGTGAAGAGCGAACAGCCTTCAAACATTCGAGGTACGAGACGGTTGAATACTAAGAACCCGAAAATTTGCCAACCGCAGAAATAAACTGCACCACTGCTTGGGGAACGACATCCACTGCCTGGATCTGACTGTTATGGCTACCAACTGATCCATTAGCGACCGTGCTGGGGATGACTCGTCTTTCCACGTAAGGAATAACCGTTCCACGTTAGGAATAACACCGTCCACGTTAGGACTCACCTTTCCACGTAAGGAGTAACCGTTCCACGTTAGGAATAACACCGTCCACGTTAGGACTCACCTTTCCACGTAAGGAATGAACTTCTTCTTCGTCAAACTCTTCCACGTAAGGAATACGTCTTCTTTTGAATCTGTCCACGTCAGGACTAAACCCCTTCCACGTCAGGAATACACTCTTTCTTTCCACGTCAGGAATACAAGCCTCTTTCCACGTAAGGCATACTATCTTTCCACGTAAGGAATCACAATCTTTCCACGTAAGGAATACAATCTTGATTTGAATCTGTCCATGTAAGGACCCCAATCTTTCCACGTAAGAAATACAATCTCAATCTGTCCACGTAAGGACTCCAATCTTCTTTCCACGTAAGGAATACTATATCAATCTTTCTTTCCACGTTAGGGATGCCATCTTTCCACGTAAGGAACACCTCTTTTTCCACGTTAGGAATACAACTTTCCACGTAAGGAATCAACTTCTTTCCACGTTAGGAATCAATCTTTCCACGTAAGGAATCATATTTTGATTCGTCCACGTAAGGACTCCCACTTGATATGTCCACGTAAGGACTCAATCTTTCCACGTTAGGAATCAAACTTTGATCTGTCCACGTCAGGACTAAACTTTTCCACGTAAGGAAACAACTTCTCTTTCCACGTAAGGAATCAACTTCTTTTCCACGTAAGGAATAACTTCTTTGATCTGTCCGCGTCAGGACTAAACTCTTCCACGTAAGGAAACAACTTCTCTTTCCACGTAAGGAATCAACTTCTTTTCCACATAAGGAATAACTTCTTTGATCTGTCCGCGTCAGGACTAAACTTTTCCACGTAAGGAAACAACTTCTCTTTCCACGTAAGGAATCAACTTCTTTTCCACGTAAGGAATCACTTTCTTTCCACGTAAGGAATCTATCTTCTTTCCACGTAAGGAATCTATCTTCTTTTCCACGTAAGGAATCTATCTTCTTTTCCACGTAAGGAATCTTATCTTTCCACGTAAGGAATCAATCTTTCCACGTTAGGAATCATAACTTTTCCACGTAAGGAATACAATTTTCTTTCCACGTAAGGAGAACATCGTCCACGTTAGGACCCACCTTTCCACGTCAGGAACACCATCTTAATCTGTCCACGTAAGGACTCCAATCTTTCCACGTGAGGAATACAATCTTTCCACGCAAGGAAACCATCTTTTGCTTTGTCCACGTAAGGACTTCAATCTTTCCACGTGAGGAAACCGTATCGTCTTGATTTGTCCACGTAAGGACTCTAATCTTTCCACGTGAGGAATACAATTCATCTTGATTCGTCCACGTAAGGACTCCAATCTTTCCACGTAAGGAATAAACTTGCTCTTCCACGTAAGGAGTAACTTCTTTCCACGTCAGGAATAAACTTGTCCACGTCAGGACTCACGTTTCGTCTTGATTTGTCCACGTAAGGACTGAACTTTCCACGTAAGGAATAACTTGTCCACGTTAGGATTGCATCGTCCACGTTAGGACCTCCCTTTCCACGTTAGGAATAACTCTCTTCTTGATTTGTCCTCAACCACCTGCGTGACGCCACAGGCCTTGAATCCACAATTAATTCCAAATTTTGCTACAATAAGCATGCATCGAGCCAAAGGTAATAACTCCTTCGACCGGGGTATAACTCCTTCAACCAGGGTATAGCTCCTTCAACCAGGATATAACTCCTTCAACCAGGGTATAACTCCTTCAACCAGGATATAACTCCTTCAACCAGGGTATAACTCCTTCAACCAGGATATAACTCCTTCAACCAGGGTATAACTCCTTCAACCAGGGTATAACTCCTTCAACCGGGGTATAACTCCTTCAACCAGGGTATAACTCCTTCAACCGGGGTAATAACTCCTTCAACCAGGGTAATAACTCCTTCAACCAGGGTAATAACTCCGAAGGTTTAATCCACAAGATTCTTGTAACAACAATCCGAAGAAAAACTCTACTGGGGTAATTCTGACGACAGCCGTCAAACACCTACTTCGACGGCAAGTAGTAATTTCAAGATTTTCAATACTGACGTGACAACAGTCTGAAGAAAACTTCGCTGGGGAAGAAGAGAAACTCGACCAAGCAACTCTGATGGGGAAGAAAACTCTACTGGGGAAATCACGGCGATAACTCCAAAAAATCTGAACTATGAAATCTTGTAATGCCGACATAACAGCGACCTGAGAAGGACTCAGCTGGGGAAAAGAGAAACTCAACTAAGCAACTCTGCTAGGGGTCCACATGATAGGACGAACACGATCACTGCTCGCCTTGCGCCACAAATTCGGCTATCCGAACATCTCCCTGAATCATAATCTCAATTATCTGCAGGGGAAAACAAACATCTGAAACCAACGAGGTAACCAACCTGGTTTATGTTTCGTATGCGTATGCATATGTTTGACTCTTTCTATGGCGTAATGCTCCATTCAGGATGGAAATGCTACGCATTGAAATGCAAGTATGATGCAAATATGATGCTGTATGCAATATGCTAATGCAGGCTCGGGCTGCTGGAGAAAGTCG